>JAOSBM010000001.1:1631498-1657215 GCA_027568955.1 Erythroxylum tenue
ATTTATTTTTAAGTTTTATTTAATTGATAATTATTATTAGTAATAAAATATTTATTATTATTTTAAAAACTTTGAAATAAATGGGGGGAAAGAGAGGTAGGAGGGAGGGAGGGAAATTTTGAAAAATTTTAAAAATTTTGCAAAAAAGTCCCCAAATTTTTGAAAATTTCCGGTACCGGCCGGTATTTGACCGGTATTTTAAATACCGGCCGGTTGAAAAATTTTAAAAATTTTGCAAAAAAGTCCCCAAATTTTTGAAAATTTCCGGTACCGGCCGGTATTTGACCGGTATTTTAAATACCGGCCGGTACCGACGAAATTGGCCGGTACCGACCGGTATTTTTTACCGGTACCTTTATCCCCGTACCGGTACCGGTTTCCGGCCGGAACGGTACGTACCGGTCGGTACCGGCCGGTACGGAACGGTATCCATTTCATTGGTAAATCGAACTAAAAAGTTGAAAACTTCAAAAATTTTACGATCAAACCGATTAGGTTATTTAATGATGGAGCTTAATCTAAACAATCCAAATTAATTTGGATCACATAATTTTGCTGCATTTAGACTTGGAGCTCCATCCTAATATGAAGTAAAGTTGTGAGATCAAATTTGATTTGACTAAGTTTTGGATTAGTTCAGATTTGAGGGGCAACTCAAAATCTGACTTAAAAGGGCTTGAATGACTAATTATTCACTTTAAATAATATTATTTAATTAAAACGATGTTATTTTAAACAATTTGCTAGAATTCAGAGTCTGAATTTCTAATATTATTATATCATATACAACAATTTAATAAAAATTTCGTTGAACATAGAATTTAAAAAGGTTTAATAATACGCAACTTTATTCTTAATTAAAAGAGAACTTGAAAAAAAAACATAAGCAACAACAAAAATAAAAAGGCTTACTTTGGTAAAACTTCTTTTCTTCTCTATAAGTCATAAGTTCAAAGCTTTAGGAGACCCCATGTATATATTTGAGTCAATTGTGCTCAAGTGTTTGACTAATCATCTTTTTTAAATCAAGTATTTTATTTTATAAAATAATATATTTTTACTATTTATAATATTAACGTCACCGATTCGGGTCACGAGACTTTCTGTCTCCTATTTTTTTTTGTAAATAAATGTTAAAAGAGTTTGATAAAAATGAACCTATCTAATCAATTTAACCGTAAAAACTTTAAACTAATTAGTTTTTTATTGAGTTTATTTTAATCATTTTGTTATTAAAAATAGTCTGGTTAGTTAATTACTTAATTATTCAATTTTTATAAATTTACAGATTTTGATAAATCAGAAAAAATTGATTGATTTTTATTTAAAAAAATTTAATTAAATTTCAACTTCTTTTTTAGTAAAGACAATCTCTTTTTTTATTTATATTTAGCCTTTGCTTGGTTGAGCTTGTACCAGTAGAGCTTTTGTTAGTAAAGCTTTTTCTGTAGATCTTTTTTGAGAATAACTTTTTTAAAAAGTCAGTTAACTATTTGACTGTCATTTAAAAAAGAGCTTAAAAAAAACTTCATACAGTAGACTGTTTGGTAACATAAAAATAAAAAGTACTTTTAATTTTACTATATTTTATTTTGTAATAAATTTTTTTATGCATATAAATATTATTTAAAGTACATTAAACAATATGCAAAGCAAAATATATTAATTATTATATAATTTTAAACCATATGAATCATATATGAAAATATATCTAATCAAATCTTTTATATGGATTATAACATAAGTAAAACTAATATAAAAAATAAATATTAAAACATATAAAAAGTCAAATAATATTATATAAATCTCAAAATAAATATTCAAGTTGAGTAAATAGTTAAATACATAATAAATTATGCATTTTATTATAATAGAAAAGACGAGCTTGCAAGATAAACGTGAAGATGAGTTTGTAGGTATTGTGAGAATTATGTGTAAAATATAAGGACAAAAGAAACTAAAAAATATGTTTATTAGTTGATCTAAAAAATTTACCCGAAAAAATTATTTGAGAGAGAAGTTCCAAATTTGTATTCTATTTTTTAAATATTGTGACATGGAAATAGAGTCGCCCAAGTGGGCATGACGTTTGTAGTACAAAGTCCAAATAAATATATATAAAAGAAGAGAATAGGGTATGAATTATGCCTAGGCTCCACACTAATGATATTGTTCCATCACCACATTCCAACAATGCTTATCCTTAAAATATATATGGACTGACCCACCTTCCCAAGTGCATAAATCCTCACCCCCACCGGCCCTTTATCTTTGTCAATAAAAAAGTTCTAAAGGGTATGAGTAGTGAATACCAAATGCTTTGAAGTCTTTACATTAGCAAGTCTTAGGGATCGCAAAAAGAGTCCAGCCCGGTTTTGTTCGATTTGAAGTTAACGAGTTCGACTTAAATTGATCAGATTTAACTTTTTTTTTAATGAATTTTTTTAAAATTTGGGTCAAGTTTAGGGTTGAGTTTGAGCTACACAGCCCGACGAAGCTCAAAACTCAAAATTTCTTATATAAAATGACATCATTTTTAATTTTTAAAAAATTAAAAGAATAAATTGAGTCGTCTAAGCTCAATTGGACTCAAGCTCGAGCGCGGAGTCTTGAACCTAATCGGACTTTAATCCAACCAATTATTATGCCTAATTATAATCTTGTTTGTTATATTTAAGAAGGTTTGGCTTTTGTGATATGAATGAATTATTGTGTTTGTGTTATGGAATGGGGGAATACAAGGTTCTCTCATTCCCAATCCTTAAATTGGTTCCTTTTCCTAATCTCATAGGCTTCACATGTGAATAATCACATATAGAAAAGCTTAGAGTTGATTAAGATTTTGCATAAAAATCTAAAAAGAAAAGGCATTAGCTAATTATTATGCATAATAGCCATGTCTAGATAGCACTTATGATGAAGCAAGCATGACCATCTACATATTTAAACAAGATGATAATGTATACATTAAGAATAAGGTTATTATTCTGAGCGCAATTTAATCCAATTTAAGTTAATTAAACTTCATGTTTAAATTGATTCAAGTCATATTTAACAAATAATATCGTTTTAATGTTAAACTTAAATTTGACAAAAATTTAAGTCGGTCGTAATTTCGGGTCAACTCGGGCCAACTCGGACTCGGACGAAGAAGAGAATAAGAAGAAAATTAAGTTGAGGGATAAGGACATGTGGAAAGTCCAATCACTATGTGGGCTTTGGAGATATTTTCCTTAAAACAAAAATTGTGGCTTTCTTTGACTTGGAATGAGATTTTGAAGAGTGAAGAAAAGGTGAAACTGGAATAGCCTTATACGTTTGAACATGTAGTCAATGGACTATAAAGGGTATATAAGAACACCCCTAGCATGTGCTTTTACACACAGACTGCAATAACTCCAAATACCCCTTACCCACTGACTCCATGAGTGGGGGCTCTTTTATAGCTTTGCATATACTAATAGTGTATACATACACTTCCTCCTCTCCTCTCTGCCTCTTCCTCTTTGAATTTCCTTTCACCAATATCTAAACCTTCCTTCTGAAACTAAGACACAAACAACCTCTGCAACTAGAACAAAACTCTTCTTCCTCTGCAGAAGCTACAGTTCCTTCTGAGATACCTTTTGTGTTTGTATTATCTCTCAAAAGGGTACTCATTTCTTACCTTTCTCTTCCTTCACGCATGAGCTTACTCCATATTTCTCACTTACCCTCTTTACACTCACTGTGAGTAAATGGAAGAGACAGAAGAATCCAATGCCAGCAAGCAATGCAACGTCAAGACTGAAACTTTTAGAAGTAAGAGCAATAGCCACAAGCACAAGCACAAGTATCAGTATCAGTATCAGTATCAATATCAGCATCATCAACTTTTGCAGAACTCAAATCGGTTTGGGGGGTTCTTCAACCACAACACACACCATTGTTTCAACCCAGCTCTTCTACCGTCACCTTCACCACTCCCTATTCAACTTGCTTCGACTCAACCTTACACTCAAAATCACAGCTTGAGATCAAAAGCCCATTGGAAAACACCTATCTGTAAGCTACGTGGTCCTCCTCTTCCCACCTCTTCCTGTAACCAGGATGACCCTGTCATAACCACTCCATTAGGTAACTAACTCCGCATATCAATCCATTCCTTGCATATTGGTTTTCTGTTGTCTCCTTTCTCTATACTCCATATTGGTTTTAGTTGCTACACAACTTTGATGCAGGTAACTATACAGCGAGGATAGCACAAAAAACCGACATAAAAGAAGGCAAATCTCCTTTCTGGATTTGTATTTTCGTTCTTCGTTTGTATGTCTCTCAGCATGGAAAACTTAAACTTCTCTTTTCACCATGTATAAACAGCTTCACAAGAAGTGCAAACACAACAGAGTCTGTCCCTTAAAGGAGATGATGGAAGGAGGATAGTAGACTCCACTAAAAAGCCACTGGTGGTTGCAAAACGGCCAGATTCTGGTGGTGTTGAAGGGTCTGTTATTACCCTGCTTGCCAACCATTTTCTTGTCCAATTCGATTCCTCGCAGAAAATTTTCCACTACAACATGGAGATATCTCCAAGTCCCTCCAAGGAAGTTGCTAGGATGATCAAACAGAAACTTGTAGAGAGCAATTCAACAGTACTATCTGGAGCTCTTCCTGCATATGATGGTAGAAAGAATCTTTACAGTCCTGTAGAGTTTCAGAATGACAGACTTGAATTCTACATTAGCCTTCCTATCCCAACTGGGAAGTCATCATTGCCCTTCGAACAATTCTCTGACTGGGAAGAGAAGTATCAACAGCTCAAATTATTTAGGGTGAATATAAAGCTTGTGTCCAAATTGGATGCTAATGAATTGAGTTGTTACTTGAGTAAGGAAGGGGATGATTGGATTCCTCTTCCTCAAGATTATCTGCACGCTTTGGATGTTGTTTTGAGAGAGGGACCAATGGAGAAGTGTATACCAGTTGGTCGATCACTCTACTCGAGTTCAATGGGAGGGACTAGAGATATTGGAGGAGGAGCTGTTGGATTGAGAGGGTTCTTTCAAAGTCTGAGACCAACCCAACAAGGACTAGCGCTCAATGTGGATCTCTCAGTGACTGCTTTCCATGAGAGTATTGGAGTCATTCCCTACCTGCAAAAACGTCTAGAATTTCTTAGCGGCCTTCCTCAAAGGAAAACCAGGACTTTGAGTGGTGAGGAAAGGAAAGAAATAGAGAAGGCCCTGAAGAACATCAGAGTCTTTGTTTGCCACAGAGAGACAGTTCAGAGATACAGAGTTTATGGCCTGACAAAAGAAGCTACAGAAAATCTTTGGTTTGCAGATAGGGATGGGAAGAACCTGAGGTTGGTGAGTTACTTCAAAGACCACTACAATTATGACATAAGATTCAGGAACTTGCCGTGCTTGCAAATTAGTAGGAGAAAACCATGTTATCTTCCAATGGAGCTTTGCATAATTTGTGAAGGCCAGAAGTTTCTGGGTAAACTCTCTGATGATCAGACTGCTAGAATCCTGAAGATGGGTTGCCAAAGACCAAAAGCAAGGAAAGCCATCATAGATGGAGTCGTGCAAGGATCTGTTGGGCCAACAAGGTGATTCTTTGAGCACTTAAACAATTGTTATGATGAAAAGTATTGGTTCTTTTACTATTTCTGATTGCTTTTTTTGTTCTATACCCACTATCTAATGTTTAGAAAAACTTTTGGTTGACAGTGGCGAGCAGGGCAGAGAATTCAAGCTCCATGTTTCAAGGGAAATGACACGAGTAAATGGTAGAATTCTTCAACCACCAAAACTTAGACTTGGAGATGGTGGTCATGTAAGAGACTTGTTCCCTTCTCGCCATGATCGCCAATGGAACCTTTTGGACAGCCATGTCTCTGAGGGAACTAGAATAGAGAGGTGGGCTCTGATAAGCTTTGGAGGCACCTCTGATCAGAAGTCCAACATCCCAAAATTCATAAACCAGCTATCTCAAAGATGTGAGCAGTTAGGCATCTTCCTTAACAGGAATACAGTAGTTAGCCCTGAATATGAGCCAATCCAAGTGCTTAACAATGTATCGGTTTTGGAATCAAATCTCAAGAAGATCCATAGAGCTGCATCAAACAATCTGCAGCTAATAATATGCATAATGGAGAAGAAACACAAGGGATATGCAGATTTGAAACGAATAGCAGAGACAAGTGTTGGAGTTTTGACTCAATGTTGCTTGTACCCAAACCTTGGCAAGTTGAGCTCACAGTTTCTGGCAAATTTGGCTCTAAAGATAAACGCCAAAGTTGGTGGATGCACAGTTGCACTGTACAATTCATTACCCTCTCAAATTCCTCGCCTCTTGTCTTCTCGTGAACCTGTGATGTTTATGGGTGCTGATGTGACTCATCCTCATCCACTTGACGATTTCAGCCCATCTGTTGCTGCTGTGGTTGGTAGCATGAATTGGCCAGCAGCCAACAAGTATGTTTCAAGAATGAGGTCACAAACACATCGAGAAGAAATCATCCAAGACCTTGCAGCTATGGTTAAAGAACTGTTAGATGACTTCTACCAGGAAGTAAATGAACTTCCCAAGAGACTAATATTCTTCAGAGATGGAGTGAGTGAAACTCAGTTTTACAAGGTCCTTAAAGAAGAGTTACAGGCTATTAAAGAAGCTTGTTCTAAATTCAGTGGTTACAGACCTCCCATTACTTTTTCTGTTGTTCAAAAGAGGCATCACACAAGACTCTTTCCCTGTGAAACCGATCCCTCTTTGACCCAGAACCATTTCTTCGACGAGAATATACCACCAGGGACTGTTGTGGACACTGTGATCACTCATCCAAGGGAATTTGATTTCTACTTATGCAGCCACTGGGGAGTTAAAGGAACTAGCAGGCCAACACATTACCATGTACTGTGGGATGAGAATAAATTCACTTCTGATGAGTTACAGAAGCTGGTCTATAACCTCTGCTACACATTTGTTAGGTGCACAAAACCAGTCTCTTTGGTGCCTCCTGCTTACTATGCTCACTTGGCTGCATACAGAGGAAGACTTTATCTTGATAGGTCTGAATCCATGGCTTCTACCAAGAATGCATCTACAATCTCAAGAGCTGCACCACCAAAGGCAACACCTTTGCCTAAGCTCAGAGAGAATGTGAAAAAGCTCATGTTTTACTGCTAATTTTTCATTCCAATTGCTAATTACATCTTTACATTCACCGGCTTTTTGTCCACATGAGCAAGTCTTAATCTAATATAAGACAAGACAAATACTTTATTTTAGATGCTAATTAATGGTTAAGAAATTTAGAACATGAAGTGAGAAATTTAGAACTCTCAGGTTAAGTAAATAATTTCATGCAGTAAGTGATGCTGTAACATGAAAAAGATGCTGAAAGATGATCACTGCAAATAAGAAAATCAAAGATTTGACCTTTGTCTGCATACCATAACATGTTGCTGATTGATTTTTCTACTCTATGTAATACACTCTTAACGATCGATCTTTTGGATAAACTTTGATTTCATATACTAATTTGATGCATTCAGATTGTAATAAATTCTCTTCAATCCCTTTTGCTCTTGAAGGGGATCTGCTTGGAAGGTGCATATATGTTGATTTTAACTCTTGTTACTCAAAAATCATAAAAAAGGAATCTACCCTGCAGGAGTTGAAACCCCCAAAGTAATATAAACAAGAGACATGTCATCCCTGCTGCACATCTATATAGGATTGCAGCTTTTTCACTGAAAAGGAAAGGAGATGAGTCTGAAGGGAAAGCGATGTCATCAGGGGTGGGTGATTTTAACTAAAGAATAAAATGTAGTAGACAAGAAAAGGAAATTGAACTTAAAGAATGGTAAGGAAACATCATAATGCATGTAAAATCTGACGTATAAATTTCTCCGTGCACACATAAGAATTTGATCATTACACAACATGGAATGGAAAATAGGAGCAAAAAGAAAAGAGAAGTAAAGACAATTGTTGGTTGGGACCCAGAAAGAAGAGAAACCAGCTGAGTGACTGGCAGTGCAGGCCAAAATGAATGCCAGTGGAGAGAATATGTACAGTTAGGAAGGAAAGAAACAAACTAAAAGCCAAGTAAAGATGGATTTGGAGTAAATGCCACTCTATACCCTCTGACTTTCGACTTCCCCTTTTGTCTCTTCTCTCTCTCTATCTCACACATACACCATGCAAATGCTCTCTCTCCCTCTTCTTCTCATTGCTGCTGGTACTCTGTTCTGTATCAGACAGAAGCTTTTTTCAAGTACTGCACGGTGAGACAGAGAGGCACTGAGAACTAATAAACATGGGTTGTAGACAAGATGGATAGATGGTAGGCACTGGCTAGGGACCAGTTTTGTAGGGACCCATACCATACCTATTCACTAGTTGATTCTTTAGCTTGTCTGTTATTTTTCTATGTTACAGATAAGCTGTTGTATTCTTTTGTGCCTACTTTATTTTATAAGTATTTATTTATTTAATATATTTATAAAATAAGATAGACATAGAATAATCTCTATTTCACAATAAAGACTCTTTAAAGGTCAGATCTTTCACACGAACTCAAGAAAAAGATCAAATCTTTACACTTCCCAGAAACAGAGAGTTTAAATTCTTGTCCGGGTCTGATTAGCAATTTCTCAGTTCTCACAAATATCAAAGCAATCCTGACAAGATCAATAACTCGCAATAGCTTCGATTCCTTTCGTCGGTGGAAACTTATTCTGCTGCCTTCTGGTCCCATTATACAACACACCTGACCATCACAGCATATACTAGCAACCACCCATCACAGGTCCAATCCAATCCCATTTGTTTAATCTTATTGAACGATGTACATTCAACTCTCTTGATCCAACGAGCTAGAATCATCCTTGGATCTTCACTGGCCCTTCTTGGTAGGCCACAATACAAGAGATGGGACAAGGGTAGTCTGGCGTGGAAATGAAGTGATGGTAGCAACTAGCATGAATTGGCAGGTGTATATAGAAT
Source organism: Erythroxylum tenue (assembly GCA_027568955.1). Taxonomy (NCBI): domain Eukaryota; kingdom Viridiplantae; phylum Streptophyta; class Magnoliopsida; order Malpighiales; family Erythroxylaceae; genus Erythroxylum; species Erythroxylum tenue. Next base: position 1,640,496 of record JAOSBM010000001.1, read on the forward strand.
CAGCGAAGAGTCCAATGTGCGATCCAATCTCTGAGTTACATCAGGTGACTTTGATTCTTCTGTTTTTTCCCCCAACTAAAAACACATCTCTCTATCAGGAGGAATCGTTGATTTGATAGTACATTCTGTAGTTCTACAACCGAAACGATGAGCAGAGACAAGACTAGTGAGAATCTGAAACTTTAAATATTTAAGTTTAAAATCGAATCCTAATCCGACAATTTTCATCAACTTTGACACTGAAACACGCTTGTCTGAAGAGACAAGCATACCTACATCACCTCAGAACAAAGTGTTTATAAACTGTTTATCAGTCAAACATATACTGTGTCCACTGCCCCATAACATTAATGGAAGTTGGCATTAATTGGACCAGGCAAATCGATTTCTCGGATGGGAGTTGTAGTAATATTCCTGAATGCCTTCACAGACCTGCACTCAGCCATTTAGTTGATTTCATAACTCGGGATACTCTTATATCTGCCTGAAAAAATGCAGTTCAGAGATTCATTAGGAATTGAACTATGTGGGGAAAACAAAAAAGTTCTGAACAGACCAAGAGATTTCACTAAAGAAACATACTTCAAAAAGGAGACATTGGTTCTTGTTTGGAGGAGAGAGAAGTTGGAATTACTTCATAACAAATGTTAAAATTCCAAGTGTAATTTCAACATTCTTTGCCAAAATCCAGCCTGAAATTTGATATTTCAACAACCTAATATCATCAATATCTCCTAATTTTGGATTTTCAGCTTCTAATTAATATTTCTTCTATTTCTACTACATCAATTTGTTTTTTCTTTTCTGGAGAAATCACCACTGGAAAGTTCTTGCAACACTTTTCATTTCATCACTTCAAGCACTAACAGAGCGTCATGACCAGAAACAGAGCCAACCCAGTAAAAGGTAACCTGCAAACAAATAAAAAAAGTCTATATTTGTGATATTGCTAGACACTAAGTCAATCTCATTGTTCACAAGTTTTTGTAAAAACAAAGTCAATCTTCGACCTATACCTTACTTTGACACTATTCCAGCAGGACTGAAATGCTTGAAATGCTGATATTCAAACCAAGATTGGCAGAATCAGGTGTTGCATTCGCAGTTGAACTCTGAAATCATCAGACTTCATCCAAGTAGATTGTAGGGAAAATGCTGTCTTCAAAAATACTATTTCACTACGGTTTCTAACTTTCTATAGAGCAAAAGTAGGATGAATGGTGGTTTTTTATACTTGGGACAAAGAGTACCTCATTTGAAGAGAAGCTAAAGATCAAACAACATTACAGATTCAATTCTTGTAATTGTGCATGATGAACCTTGCAAGAACAGACCAGTGCACAAGAAAACCTTCGAATCTCAAATACTAGAACAGAAACACCAAGTAAACAGTGTAAAATTACAGACAGAGACACGAGAACTCTGCAAATAGCCTTCATGCTCCTTCAAGCTAATAATGGCTATTTATGCCCATCAAGAAATTTGCACAAACTTTCTGTACAGCACTGTGGAAGAAAATGAAAGGAAGAGTAGAAAGCAAGGAGGTAGCAGGTACTCTAAATTATCTGTACTTGAGACTCTGCTGCTGAAAATCATGGCACAAAGAAGAAAAGTTGTATTATCTTGTTAAAGATTACAGTTCTGTAAACACAGAAACAACAGAACTAGAAGATTTCATTAAACAGAAAATTACTCAATTTTCCAAAGTTTATATCCTTGGAGGAGCAACACTTTCTACATCCATTCTGTCATATTCAAAATATACCCTTCCCTCTATTTCTTTATTATCCAGCAAGTCAATGAAAGGGTTTGCTTTCAGTGATGTTTACATAGAAGAGTTGAGTCAACTGAGGTTAATCATCATTGATAGTTCCTCGAATCAGAATACCTTACTGGAGTTCCAAGTCACTGTTCCTTATTGATCAAGAGATAATTGCAACTAGCAACAAGAATCAAATTCCCTCATGCTGCCTTCCAGTTCCACTCCCTCCATTAATTTGTGTACTTTTACTCACAATAGTTAATTTACAGAACAACATCATGGAACAACTACTGATTCAGCAGAAATAACAATTGTGTCTAAAATTGATTGGCATTCACCATCTGCAGCCTCCATACGGTAAGACCGACAACTGAAGTAGAAAACAGCATTCATCATCAAATCAATAAGCACCACAAATGAATACATGATGACCAACAGCGGACCTTCCCATATCCTAGAAGACCCATCCCCATAGCTTAATGTCTTCACTCTATGCTCAAACAACCCTTCGACAAAAGCCAACCCAATTGTTGATCCAAGATATAATAGAAGACCCACCTGAGTCTGTCCCCTAATCAAGACACTGGATTGAAGCAAAGCTTGCGGCCCAGAAACATCCTCCAAGACAGAAATGACAGTGGCTACATTGCATATAATTATGGCATTTGCGAAAACAATCGAGAACACAACACCTACCAAAATTGCAGCATACAAGTTTAGATCAGGCCAAAAACCCAACACCGAGAATGAACTACAAACAGCAAAAAGCAGTACACAGAATAATGTGATGCAGCCAACAATCACCATAGAAGCCCAGGCGTAAGTAACAGCAACTCTTTTCCAAATTTTGCCCATGATCACTCGAAATTTTGAAATATCAACACTTTTCCTTGAATAAGTGCAATCCACACAGTAAACAACTGCAGCCTTTGATAACAAAGACAATGTGATAAACAAAGGGAAGCACACTGTGGATGAAACAACGGTCTCAGAGAAGCGGTGACACGATTGTTTAATGAAAGGCCTCCATGGAAGTCCACTGGACTTTGCAACTAACATTAACTTAATAGTCAGCCTCTTGACAATATTTTGATCAACTAATATATTTGACAAAAAAATTGCAGTCACTGGACAAACGAGCAAAGCTGCAATCATCATAAACGAAGTGGAGTTATACCGGAGAATCCTTATGGTTTCCCTTAAGATCTCCAACGCGTTCATTGAATGGAACTGATGATTAAGTCCATTTTCATTATTAGAAGACTCCAACTCAAAGTTTCGCAAATAGTTCCCTTCAGATCCCTCCTCCAACTGATCCAAACGAGTAGACGCTACCCCAGAAACTTCCATTTAATCAATATCTGTATAAACGTAAACAATATACAAATTTCCAACAAAAATCTCACAAACCCCACTTAACAATCTGCATCTATATAACCCAAAACCCCAAAAGCAGATTGTTTTAACGGGCAATAAACGAAGCAGGAAAACGACATGAATCAGATCTGACAACTAGAAAATGGCAGCCTTTTGAAAATCTAAAACCTGGGTTTCACAAAATGGGCAAGAAAGCATCAACCTTTACAGAGGAACTCCGAGAGAAAATGAGTGGCGTGAATGGTGGTGAAAATTCACGAGGACTCCGCCATTGTCAACAAGAACTCGTTGCGAAACGAAAAAGAATATGGAAGGAGCAGCGTGTAATGGAAGAGGAGGACTAGTGGGTGGATTCTTGGCGTGAACAGGATTAGAAATGGGATCTACCGTGGTTTTTTATTTAATTAGCATACGCGTTGAAGCTGCCATTGCCATTTTGGCATTTCTGTTGTAGCTCGCAAGGAACCGATTCCTCTTTCTCAGTATAGTGACCAAGAAGTGGGGGCATGGTAATAAATCCGATTATTATTATTATTATTATTTAGTGATTAAAAATTTCTACGATTCGTATTAATCAAAAGTAAAAATTTTAAATTTTAAATTTCTTAATTTTTCATTTTGGTTTTCAAATTTTAGTTTGATTTATTTATGTTAAAAACTAATAATTTTATTAATTAATCGTCAAGTTTTGTAAATTATATTTTAAATTATTTAATTTTATTCAATTTTTAATCTTACGGTCTAATACTAATTGAACTTTTTAAATCTTAAATCTCTTATTTTACTTATTTAATTTCCGATTCTATTTTTAAAACATCAATTATTATTATTATTACTATTGTCTTAATTAATATTTAAATGACATCTTTATTTGAAATTAGTTTTTGTATATATATATATATATATAATAAAGAATAACTTTATTTGAAAAATACTAAAATTTATGAAACTCTATTTATACTAAATAGAAAATTTTTAAGAGGTATTTATTGAAATAAAAATTATTATGTAAAAGAAATATTTAATTTTAAGAATTAATTTATAAATATTTGAATATTAGAGCGAATTCAAATTTTTATAAAAAATTTAATGATGAACCTATATAATTTATCTTTTTTCCATAAACGTGTTTCAATAAATTAATTAATAAATAGTGTTTAAAAAATTATGTTCCAATTTTTTACAGAGAAAATAGGCATGAAATTTGCAACGATTAGAAAACCCAACTGGTTCGATCGTTTTAACTGTAAAAATATTGAATTGTCTAATTTTTAAGTTCAGTTTTTATTAATTCTTGTTGTTAAAAATCGATCAATTAATTAATTAATTAATTAATTTTTATCAATTAATAAATTCTTATAAATTAAAATCAATTGATTTCATTTAATAATCTATTTTTTATTAAATTTCAAAATTTTCGAATCATATTTTAAATTCTTTAATTTTATTCATTCTTTAGCCAATTTTACGATAATCTGTTGAATTTTTTTAATTCTTAAATCTTTTGTCTTATCAATTTAACTTCCAGCAGTTTGTTGTATGTGTTTTCATACAAAAAATTAATTAAAATAAATTAACTTATTTTTATTTATTAATTTTTCAATTAAACTTTAAATTGTTCAAATCATATTTTAAATTCTTTAATTTTATTATAATCTTAATTTTTTATTCGATCATTTAACTTTCCGTACTTTTATATTGTTTCATATTATAAAAAAAAAAGGTTAGGTGCTTCAATCGCACAATTTGAATGGTAGGATTCCAACTTGTACATGTCCCTGTTCCGTATGATCCTTACCCAGTGAAAGCAAAGGTCCAATATATTAGTAAGAAGGGGTTGGTGCGATAAGCCAACTAAGGACTTGTTTAATTGAGGGATTGGTAATAGAATACGATACAACGTAACATATTTTTATCGTTTAATTGACGGTTTTATTATGAAATGAAATGAAAAGAGATGAAAGCATACATCCTAAACGATGAAAATAAAAAACATCTGATTTCAAAAATTTAGGATAGAATATAAACTAGTAAATAAATACTACCTAATATACCCTCAATAATTTTGTTAATACCAATTATTTCTTCTAATCTATATAATTAATAATAATTTTAAATATAAATCACATATAATAAAATATAATAATATTTATTAAATAATTAATAATAATATTTTTATATAATTACAAGTGCTTTATTATCCTAAAAATAGGGAACAAATATGATTTAGATAATCAAATTGAACCAATGTCAATCAAGAAACTGTCATTTTGTAGTAAAGGTGCCCAATTGACTACAAACTCAAGAGTCCAGATTTTTTGTCCAATATTACTCTGTCTTATTCTGTCTCATAAAATCTCAGTCATTTATTTTGCAAGACTCACGCGAGACCCACACAGAACTCATAGAGACCCATATAAATAAATGGCTGAAATTTATTGAACACAATAAAACACCGTAATATTGGACAGAAAATTTGGACTCCAAAATCAGTACTATTGAACAGATGTAACAGTTCAAACTGGTGATTCAATAGCCAAGGATAAGAGGTTCCTTGATAGCACATACATTGTGTAGGTCTGAGATATGCAAGTACCAAGACCTCTTTACTTTACATTCACAGTGTTTGTCCCATGAGCCCTGATCTCAGAATAACAAAAGCCAAATCACTGGACAAAGTGAAAGAAAGGCCTGTGAACTCTCCTTGCTCTTTGGCCAAAAATGAAAGAATAATTCAATTCTTGCTCTCAATTTGATGACAACCAAAAGTTATTTACTCAAAATCAAAGCTTTCTGATGTTAACCTGACTAGATGAAGATGATGCTTTTAATCTAAGAATCCCCTCATCTTGATCAGGTCGGAAGAGGAGATTAGTCCATTGGGTTGGTCGTTGAGCAATCCTGGAAGGAACCCTGTCGCTGTCTTCTCCACCAGATGCTTCATATCCATCACTAGTGGACCTTGATAAAGGGAACCCATTTAGAGAACCAACACCAGCTACGGATAGGCCAGTTAGCCTCCTTGACTCTTCGGCTCCGGATGAGGAAATTCGGACAGGGTGAATATCCGGCGAGCCTAAACTGCTCTCAGGAGAAGAACTAGCAATTCCGACTGAATTAGACATTGTTCTACTTGTTTGGAAAGCACTCCGTGCCTCAAGCTGAAGAGGTGCCAAACTAGTGGATGTCTCAGTGAAACCTTTCTTAGTTGTTATGCTAGAAACCATTGTCACAGGCTCCATGGATTGGTCTGCTGGAAGGCGAATCCGCTTACTGCCTCGCCTTTTGTTACTGTCAGGCCTTGGGAACTTTAGTCGGCTACTGCTGCCAAAGCTACTATCTCTTTCTAGACCAAAAGGAGTTTCTCTTCTAACCACAGGCTGCAAGATTTTGGATCTTTTTCTTGCCTCTGCTGCTGCTTTAGAAACCTCTTCGGCATTTAACCGGGCCAATGTCCATGGACTTATCTTAACTGCTGCAGGGTTCTTTTTCTTCTCCTCCCCCAAAGTTTTCTTTCCTGACGAACTCACAGATCCGGTCTCTGGAGGAACAACATCAAACTGCAAGAGTAGAAATAAGATTCACTTAAGAAAACACATTAAGGAAACCCTCACTCTAGCAAGTGAATCCAAATTCCACTCAAAAATAAGCTTTATGTTACACAACTGTTGCTGCTTACTCCCACTGTTTAACGCAAATGAAATAAAAGTGAACAATACAGAGCTGCTAAGCCAAACACTGCCTCTAACAACAGGTTGTATGCAAACATAGACCAGTTTCACGGCACAAGAAATGAATCGAGCAAAAGATAGTACGGAATACTTGCATAAAATATAGGCTTCCCTACTGAATAAAAATCAGCAGAAAGTACCTGGTCTTCCAAAAACAGGCGCGGTGGTGTACACCAGGCTCCCCGGTGGAAAGTAGAAAAGGAGCTTGCACTGCTTAAACCAGTAAGAGAACTTGCCGGAGACATTTGGGGACTTTGCTGTCCTCCCACTCCTTGTTGATCTTGCTCCTGCTCCCTTAAAGCTATTATGTAGTCATATGTGCTGATTCCCTATGACACACGTACAGGTTCACTATGTTAGCCCGCTAATGTAATCATCAGAAAATTAGTAAATACTTCACAGATCACTCCCTACAAACCCAGCAATAGAAACTCACAAAATATATTCCCAAATGAAAAACTTGGAGTATCCTTTATCAAATTGAAATAAAAGAAAAGAATTCATATATTTGGAAGTAAGAAAAGGTTCTGCATTTACCTTTTTAATAAGAAGAATATGGAAAAAGAATAGCTGGACAAGGGGTAGGGTTGCAACCATAGCTAAAATGGTACACATAGCCTGCAAGTGTTAATCCACAGCCCCAAGTCACTCAAAAAAAATATTAATGCATTTAAGAATATTTACCAAAGAAAATCACAGAAAAAACAAGGAAAATGCTGCAAAGAGCACTCACCACCACAATGACAAATGGAACCAAGGAGAAACTGCTTCCTAATTTGGAGGATATATCCGCAGCGAACCGCTTTCGCTCAAGAAAACAACAAATAAGCACAAGGATTCCAGTTGCCCATTGTAGAATAAGCTGCAATCTCAAGCCCAAGGTGCACAAACCATGTATATTACCTGTCAATATTTAATTAAAATGAAAATGGCATGAAAATAAAGAGCTTACTCTGGGTGATCTTCAGTTCTGGCATTTTGCTAGTGGAAATGATACCAGCAAATTCAGGATGTAAAGGTTGTTATCATGAATATTTTGAAAGTGCAGAAATTTGATGGGAGGATGGTGAAAATACAAGCAATGAGGAGCCCAAAGCTACATTTTATGGAGGATTTGTAATATTGAGAAACAAAGATTTCAAGCTTCTGTCAAGATATTTCAACTGGGAATTCTGAAACAGAGTTAGAAGTAGTTTTATTGCCAGTATGGACTCGTTTTCCAATCAGCTTTTTGCATGCTAAGGGATCAAGAAACTATGGGGAAGGATATGAAGGTTGGAATCTGATCTTAAGATCCTACGGGAGGTATAACTTGGAGGCTTGTGCTTACCAAGAGAAGAGCAGAAACCATGAGAGTGAAAAACTGTCTGTAATTCTTTTTGCCTATACAATTGTTAAGCCACTGCAAAAAACCAAAACCAAAAACAATTAAGAGTAATCATACAAGAGTAATATCTTCAACAATAGTGATCTGGCATACCCTGCAATGATGGTCGAATCGGTCTACACATTTGTCACAAACTCTACAATGCTTGCTGTACTTGAAAACCTGACCAGAACAAAAGTTTCATAAGCAGAAATGCTTAATTTATGAGAAACAACTAAGTATAGGTGATCAGTTATCTAAAAATGAGGAAATTGCTGTCAGCTTCACTGCTGCAAACTGAAGAAGCCTTGCTTATGTAGCTACCATTAGGCAAAAGGCCTATTATTAACTTATTCAATGTTATCAATACGAGTAACACGGCCGCATTATCATAAGAAATTAGGAAAATGCGGGACAGATGTCAAGTATTTCCACTAACCTCAACCTTGCACAAACTACAATAGAACATGCCATCTTCACTCATATGTTGCTCAGAAGATTTAGAACTTGAACTGCAGCAATTGCATATGATAGAACAAGGAGAGAGAACCAACAGAAACCATGATGTCTTCCTGGATGACACCTTATCAACGCCAGTATTCAGGTCCTTTGAAGTTGCATCCGCACTCATGGCATCCTTATCTAGAGATTGTCCCGCAACTTGAGAAGCATCTGCATCATGCATTGATGAAGCTGACCCACCACCTAGTTTAGAATCCTTTTGATTTGTTTCTTTCCCATCACTTGGGATGTTCAGATATTTTTTGGACCGGAAAACTCCCGGATCAGCAGGATCAGCTGCAGCGCACCAGATGTACAGACCAAAGACACAAGTAATCTGGAAAGAAACAAAAGATATCAAAATATCAACTAGAGAAAACATATAAGCAAAGCAAAAAAAAACATATAATTATTTGAATGATACGTATGAAATTTTAGAACTTGAAATTGATGGAAAGCTCTGAAGTACATTAGAATTCTGTGTCCACATGCAATCCAACTATTAGCCCTTCACAAAATGTATCCATTATATGACTACAACTGAAAGAAACCGATATGACAGCCCATCCTATTATAGGAAAGCTGCAAATATAAATATAGCTATTATTAATCTGTGCCAATTATGCTGTCCTAAAATTGTTTTAGGACATCGCCATCATCTGCAGAAGATGGTGAACAAAAAACCTAATTAACTAGCTATAACAGTGAGCTGCTTTAACTAGTCAAAGCACCTCGCTTGCCCCCCTTGTGACAGAATCATAAGTATGAACCAAAGTCGTCACCCATATCAGATGGCAAAGCAATAATGTTTGATTTATGGCTTTTTTATTACTAACTATCTAAGATCCGTTTAACTAGTGAATACAAAGAAAAATGCATTACAGGATCTCTTTTGAACTTACAAAGAAATAATCATGGACCAATATAAGAAATGTTCTCCAGACATTAGTAGGAAAGCTCAATGTGTCTTCATGAAGGATCATTATGTCAAACATCACAAACATGCCAAAGACTGCTTGTCTGAGTTTCATTTTAACCAAGTAATAACAGTTAACACAACAATGCCTTTATTTTTAGTACAACGCAAGATTCAAAGTTCCTAATAACACATCAGATACACCTCTGCACTGTTCAGAGCCCACAAGCATCACAAGAAATTGATATGTCTGTCAGGATTCACAAGAGTATCAAAATATATAACACTGAGAATGATTGATGTAACATCGTTATCCCAGAGAGGTAAAAATATTAAGGACTAATTTGGCATTTTGAGCAATTTTAAGACAAAACAGATATCTACAAGGGCAAGAGACAAGTAATTCAACTGCTGTCGGGCTAGCTTCGAATTTTGTTGCAACGATATTAACACTTTCATCCAATACGAAAGACTACAACGAAGAACACGGATTCTCATCACAGGCGTCGACTCAAGGAGCGAAAATTCTTTCCTTTTGAGGAATAAATTCAAGTTCATCAGAGAACGGAAGTAGATTACAACTACAGTAAGCAAATTAAAAAGTTTGTAATCGTTCAGATCTCTGCTCTTCAACCCACAAAAGTATAGTATTAGTGCATCTGCTAAAGTGAAAGGTAAGGTTTTGAATGTTTTACCAGAGGAGTGTAGATTCCCGTCAGAACATACTGAAATATCCTCTTCCCCACAAAAGGTGCAAAGAACACATAAAAAGCAAACCCGAGTGCAAGAAAAACAGCAACAGCCACCACCTTCACCAGACATATTTTACAGTAAAAATCCAAACTTTCATGTAATCAAGAGACTAAAAACTAAGTGAAACCAGCAACAAAAAGTAGCACCGACAAAGGAGAACCGATGAACAAGCACCTGAAGTGGATGATAAGGTAGTTGCCATCCATGTTTCCTCATTCCCCCCAAATGCAGCGAGCCCAGACAATAATGTATTCAGAGGATATAGCAAAAACAAAGAACCGGAACAGGTTTTGGGTCTTCCTTATATTCTTCCACTTTCACTCGTTTTACTGAAAGGTTAATGGATATCACCGACTCTCGCACCATTACCAACCAAACCAACAATAACTAGCCATTCCCTTGAAGGGTCTAATCATAGAGAAAGAAAACGGTAAGTGATGAGAAAAGGCCAAAAAACGGAGCAATAAAGTGAAGAAATGACTGGTAAGGTGAGTTGGGGGTTGTGAAGAGGTGTCGACAAAGAAGAAACCTTCGTCTTGTTCACTCAATCATAGCCAGAGGCCATGGAAAGAGAGAGAAAAAAACTGAAAAGAGAAAGAATGGTCCGGTTTTGGATGTGGGTTTTTCTTTGTTTCTATGCAAGCAAACGCCTTTCTCACTTTGGTGGATACAAAGATTGGAGCTTTTCAATCAAAAAGAGAAAAAAAAAATAGAGCTTGTGAAGAGAGAGAAACACATTCATTGAAGGGTCTGTCCTGCTTTGCTTTTTCTTGCTTATAATTACCTCTCGCTGCCTTCCTTTTACTTTTCTCTTGTTTCTAGTGTAACCTTTTTCTCTGGCCAAATCATGTGTCACAGGCCAATGCAACAGACAGTTGTTATTGTTTTGGTTTCACTTCTCCAACCACCAACCCTCCCCCCTTCTTCAAAAACACTTATTAAATGTAACAGTAACAACACTTCTTGCTCTTTTTTTTTTGGTATATCAGGTACCTATGGCCATTTATTACTGGAAGATAATAAAAATTTTCATTTGGCTGTAACTAAAGTAAGAACTTAGCCTACTTAATAAGGTAATTGCATTGTAATCTAGCACTTTTCGTTTGGTAGACAGTATAAACAGAAAGGAGTACAAAACTGGGAAACAATCTCAAATGAGGGTAATTTGAGAAACTACAAGACCCACATCTTCAACGTGGTTTCTTCTTTCAAGCTCTTTTTGTACCCATCATCTTCCTCACCACAAGTGTTCTTACTCATGTTCAGAATTTGGGACCTATAGAATTTCCTCTGCTGTGTGTTTTACAGATCTTGATCTTGAACTTTTTCACTTCTCTCTACCCTCCTCTCTTCCATGTATTAAAAAGTTTGAAAGGCCTAGGACTAGGAACAGTCTTGCAGAAGTCAAAAAGGCCATACCTATTATTATATGGCAGAACCTTACTTTAATCAGAAGAAAATGAATATAATACTTGAAAGCAGGAAAAACAGTAAAAGGGTTAATCACAAAATATAGTTTTTACTCAAACCTATGAACAAATCAGATGATTTCCCAATGTGCAATAACAAAGGGGAAGGAGAGTGACATTACAAGGGTAAAGATGGTCTCTAGTCTCTACTCTGTACCAGTAAATGGAATGGTTTTCAATGCTTGGGAAGATGCATTTGGCATTTTCTTGTCAGGCATCGAGCTTCTAAATAGCAGAAAGTAAAAATGGTAAACGAGAAGAAACTCAATCCTCTATACCCAAAAACATAAGTCAGCTCATGCAACCATTAATCTCCTCAACTCAAAACACCATCAAACTTGTTGATCCAGTGACTATACCCTTATCAGGTTCATGCAATCTACTCCACACATTTCTCCGAGGAGCTTGATAAGAGAATAAAAGAACAGAAACAGATGAACATTATTTATGAGACTATTATATCCGACAATGGTAGCTGAAGAGCATTAATGTCTTTGGATCTTTATCTGTCGTTCTTCTTCCTCAAAAGATTTCACCCTTTTCGCGGGTACATTTTCCAAACTCACAACCATAAAATGCTCTTATGGTTGACCCTGAAAAAGATTCTAATGGTAAAGGACAGACAGTGTACAACATTGTATTGAAAAAGATTCTAAGGTGACAGGACAGGACAGTGTACAACATTGTATTGTTTCAAGCAAGAGTAGTAATTATAATAAGATACTGATCCATCCAATCCAACAGCCATCCATGTACAAAGCATGTAATGTTCCAACCTACTACGAGCCAGCCTCCACTCCCCAGCTGTACATTACAGCTTGGGCACATCTTCTTTCTGCAGCAGTTCCTTCTTTTATATATAATCTACAGGGGACCATCTTCTTCCAAGTTTTGTCATGTTCACAGCCCATCTTATCATATTATTCCTCAACAAATTTTGAATTATTATAATAAACAAATAAAAATTTAAAATTTTATTTACCTTTAAGTCAAAATATCAAGAACAACAATAATATCTTGTAAAAATCTCACCGAGGTATTGGGTCTGAGAGGGTCCAGTAGTAAACAGAAGGTATAAATATTAAAAAAGGTAAAAATAATATTTGTCTCTTAAAAGTTGTTTAAAATTTATAATTTACAATTTTTAAAAAGTCCTCTCTTTAAAATTTTGATTAAAAATAACGATAAAATACGAATGATATGAAAAATATAAAATAATTAAATATTTTTGACATAGTTAACTTAACAAAGATGTTAAATTTAATATAATTCAATTTAATTAAATATAAAACAATAATTTAAGATAATTATAACAAATTATTGATTTAAATCAAAATTAATTTATTTTTATAAATTTGGTTGAATCTCCAATTCAATAGCAATATATTTTTAAAAAGAAATTGAAGAGAATAATAATAATAATAATAATAATTTTAAAATTACATTATTGTTAGACTGATACAGAGCTGTAAGGTTGACAAGCACAACTCTAGAAATAATAAGTAAACGTTTGCACATATCAGGAATAAGCTGAATTTTACAGCTTATCAAATACATTTGTTGAATTATTTTTTTAATAACTTTTTTTCTAACCTCGTATCAACTACTTTGTACTTTTATCTACTCTGTAAGGGTGAAGCTGTATATTATTAGACGTCTCCAGACTTCGCTTTATTGCTAGAATTCGAATTAGGTGTGATGATGAGGACATTATTATTATTATTATTATTATTATTATTGTTATTATTAAAACTTATATATTTAGTTATGCTTATTTTAAATATCAAAGTGTTTGAAATTTTCTATTTCACAAATGAAACTTAAAATTTTTAAATTAATAGTTACACTATAAATATATTCTTGATTTTTAATTAATTTTTAATATATTATTATTAGCCTTAAATTATCATTTAAATTATTTTAAGGACAGAGAAACCCGCCTAATTTTTATCATATATATAATATAATTTATATATATATATAATTTTTATTATTCTTATTATTATTATTATTATTTTAATATTATCTTGTCACATTTACATATTGGTCCACTTAAAAACAGCTTCTCTATTAAGTAGTGATAAGGTTGTGTACTATCGGATCCTTCAAATTTTACTTCAGTGTAAAAATTTGGAGTATGACGATGATAATGATCATATAATATAATATACATTTCTTGTTTCTTTATCTTGTTCTGGCGTGCGAAGTTGATATATATTCTCCTTGTCAGCATATGTAGAATCAAACAATAAACTCGTGTATGTGTCTCAAAAGTTAGAGAAACGAGGTTTTGTCTTAAATCTATGAATGTATTCAGGTCTCTATGCACTTTGGTAGCCGTTGCCTCAATTTGACTATGCCTAGCTCTTCTCCCTTTCACCTGTCAACTTATTAGTATTTAAGATAATCAATGATTAAAAAATAAAAACAGAAACTGGGTCGGTTGATTTAATTATAAAGATCTCGAACCTTTTAATATCTAAACTGAATCGATTGATTTAATTATAAAGATCTCGAACTTTTTAATATATAAACTGAATCGGTTGGTTTAATTATAAACATCTTAAATTCTTTAATTTTTCAGTTTAATTTTTAACTTTTCAGTTTTACTTACTTTTATAACTTTTATTATTAATTAATGGGTCCATTTTTTATAAATTAATGAATTCTTATATGTTAAAATAAATTAATTAATTTTTATTTAATAATTTTTGTTTAATTAAACTTCAAATTTTCGATAGGCAATGACAATTTCTTTCGATTATATTTTAAATTCTTTAATTTTATTTAATCTTTAACCAATAATGTGACACTCTAATATCGAATGAATATTTTAAACCTTAAATTTCTTGTCTTATCAGTTTAACTTGCGGTTTGATTTTTAAATTGATCTCATTAAAATTTTCATTCACTTAAGAATTGTTTTGAATATTTTGAAAATATTATGGCTTAATTTGAATTATGAATGACAATGAGTCAGGCGGAGACCTAGGGTTAGGTAACCCGTGACCTAATAAACCGAACTGGGGTTGGGATTGATTTAATTTTTTTAATATCAAAAAATGACGACGTTTTATTTCTTTCAATCGGGTCACTGACTGATCCTATCAACTCAAACTTGACGTGTTAACTTTGGGCCAAATAAAGTCGGGTCGGATCAAATTGTCATGCCTAATTTGAATGCCTCCTACGGTGCTTTGTTGTAAATGCCAAAGTTCATATGTACTTTTAACCTTAAGATGATTATTTACCTTTCAATCGACCCTTTTGTAAGCAATAGTAACTTTTAATAATTAATGTCTAATTGTCTTTTCAAAATGATATTAATTGAAAAGGTAAATTTTATTAAAAATGAATATAAGCCATAATTTTGATAATCTATAACTCTCTTTATTAATTAAATTGAACTTATAATAATTTAACTTTATAAATATATTTGATTTTGTAAAATCTGAAATTTGTTTCTTTTTTTTTTTTGCGCTCACGAGGTTACCTAAAAAGCTTGTATCTTTAAGTTATTTATACTTAGATTAATTCTCACTTAAGTCAAATAAGTCTCTTACAAAAGACATAGGTCTAATTTTAAGTTTTAAATAGCTGCATATACGAGGACGGTTTAAAATTGAACCCAAAATTTTACTTTTAAAAAAAAACTCTTTACGAACTCACTCTTACATTGGAGTTGTTGAATTATCAAAAACAAGACCGACATGACCTTTGATGTCACATCTCGATCTTTGTTTCGTTTATTGATCTTTTCTGAGGTGCCCGTGACCTATCTTGTAGACTAGCCACCAAAAAGTCACTCTAGGACTGCGTCCACTAAAAGACAGTAACCATAGTTAACATTCTCACGTTCTAACTATTATTGTCGGCTAAGTACTATCTAAAGAAGACATTTAAATACATATTTTATTAAATTTTTTCTGTATATTTATACAAATTTTATATAAATATGTAAATAAAATTTAATATAATATAATTAAAATATTGAAATGAAGAATTTCATTTGTTTTCTAAAGAGGATGAGATCGTGTTTCATTTATTTATGGTAAAATATGTGACTTGTAATAGGTGACACAAATAACAGTGAGTTTTTAATTCGATTAATATCCGCACCATTTGACTCAAAAAAATAGATATGGAGGCTAAAAAATATATTTTAAATGGATGTTGAAAAATAGATATGGATATGGATATAAATATGGGTCTAGTGATAACTCAAACCATAAATACCTATATCCTACCTGTTTTTTTTTAATTTAAAATTGAATTGAATAATTATAAATAAAAGTTACAAGGAACATCTAACCCAATTGAAAAAACCATACACAACCCTTTAGAGATCAAACCTCCTAAACGACATGACGTTAGGGCATCAACCGAACCACCAAGCTTAAACAAATGGAGAGATGTCAATTAGGGCAAAAACGAATTAAACTTTCGCAACCCATTCAGAAGTTACTCAAAAAGGAAAAATGGAGCAGCTAGGGCACGAGACTGGGGCGCCCTCGGAGAGTCTTTCTGCTACCGCGCTCTAGGGAGGATCCATCGGTAAGTGATAAATGTTGAAATCTGTAGGTACTTCAGCGAGCTGATTGAGATTTGTAAATCTGCAGGAAGACCGGAAGGGGGACGAGACGATCCCTTTGTGGGCTTCCGAAGCGCAACGCCGGACTGGAAAACCGGAAGGGGGCAGCTTGATAACCAACAGGTTAGTACCATGACCTCCCTTCCCTGAATTTTCCTTGTTTGAGAATATGGCTGATTCGGGGACTAGACTCTCCAGGAGAGAGCTAGGCCTCTACTACACCTAGAGTGCAGCTGGGTGGAAATCAGCTGCTC
>JAOSBM010000001.1:1668030-1680750 GCA_027568955.1 Erythroxylum tenue
TTATTTTGTTTTGAGACTTTAAGAAATGGCAAGGAAAGGTGCAGAGAAGGTTGACAAAGAAAAAAGAGACATGCTTCGTTGGACATAATTTATGGATGAAGTTTTGTTGAGTGCACTTATCTATCAACAAAATAAAGGCAATTGAGTTGATGGAACCTTCACAACCCAAACCTTAACTCAAGTCGTTACGGAAGTTTAAGAGAAGACTGGAATTGATGTCATTGATAGGGACAAAGTAAAAAATCGAATAAAATCTCTAAAGACGAATTTCAATGAATGTTACGATCTTTTTAAGCACTCTAACGGCATTGCTTGGAGCCCTATAACTAAGAGATTTGACGCCGAACCAGAAGTATGGGAAGCAATGATACAGGTTATCCTAATTATGGAAGGCTCATAAACAAAATATATTTCATTCGTTTTAGGTTTAATTCCTACATTTGATTAGAAATGTTTTTTAAGCACTCTTTTAATGATATATGAACTGTATTTTCAGAGAATAATATTATTTATGTATTGTTTAGTTCCAGTTCAGAAAAATATCGATTAAACCTCCATTAAGTCCTATTTATTTTACTTTTTGTAACATGAACCAAGTGGTGGCAGTTAGGAACACTTTTTTGACAGTTAAGAGTATTGATTGTATGATTTTTATTATTTGAGTTTACAAACCATAAGATATTATGGTGAACTTATTTGTTTGAAGCCTGCGTTTGAGACAATCTTCTTTTATAGGCAAAGCCAAGTGCAAAGAAATGGAAATCTGCAGAAATAACTCATTATGATAAGTCAATACTTTTGTATGCAAAAGATAGAGCAACAGGTGGAAATGCTCAAACAGCAAAGGGAAAAAATCGTTGTTGGGCTCCGGTGAATGTGAACACAATCGATGAGGCTGATCAATTATTAGCTTTAAATGACATATCTTTAGAAAACTTTGAACACACACATGGTGGTGCAAGTCCAACTGAGTTTGAAGCTACTTCTCATTCCGATTCCGATCCAATTTATGTGACTTCTCCAAAGAAAAAGAAAAGAAAGAGTGCTGTTGCAGCAGAAGTTGCTGGAGTTAAAGAATCTATTGACAATGTTGCGGAGGTACTTAAGAGATCAAATACAATTGTTAAAAAAACACGTCAACGAGTTTATGGAGAGCATGAAGTGTATGCTGAATTGTTAAAGCTTGACCTTGATGCGTGCCTTCGCTACAAAGCTTATGATTTTCTAATTGCAAGTTCCATTAGGGTGAGAAATTTTTTTGGCTGTTCCGAGCAGGAGCGTAATAATTATTTAATGCATATGATGACTAGCGCACCTGTTTCGGAAATAGAATGAAGATGAAATTGCAGGTAAGTGATCTTTTGCATTGCAAATTTTTTTGAAATGGTAAAGCCTAAATTGATATGTTAGTTTTTTTGTTTAATCTGCTAACTTTTATTTTGTTTAACTTGTGGTGATGTTTATTTGCAGATCTTTTGCTTATGGAGGAGTTATAGCTATGCTGAAATGAAATTTTTTGCTTATGAAATAAATACTAGTGCAGATTTTTTGCTTGTGAAGTAATTACAAGTGCAGATTTTTTGCTTATGGAAGTCATTGCTGTGTTGAAATATGATTAACAAAACCTTTATCTTTTGGATTATCAAAATATGAATGTTTAAATTCTAAACCATGTAAATATACATATAGTTATATGTAACTTGTTTTATTTTAATATGCATATTAAATCTTAATTTTCATTTTTATTCTACAAAATAGAATAGTTGTTCTCTTGACATATGGATGAGATTGATCTTAGTAGTGAAATAAGCACACGACAGATGGTAATGGAATAAGTATGCAGTGCATGATGAAATTCTTCTTTTTTTATGCCAAATATATTGTTTTATATTACACAACAATTGGAAAGTTAAAAACTCTAGTTACAAATAGAAATTTCAACTCCTTGAAGCTTCATCATGGAGTTCTGTTATCAAATTTGATAATACTTTATCTGTTTATGATGAAGTTTTCATAGCAAAAGATAAACAAGTTCCATAATCAAGGGCATAAAGGTCTCAAAAAATTATTTTGTCTAATATAAGTTTCAATTATCTTATTTGATAAATTAGGAAAACAAACAGAGGAAAGGAAGTCACATTTCTCTTCTATTCTTTTTTCCTCAATATTTTCTTTTCTTTCCCTTGTGCAAGAAAGGATCCAAACAAAGGCTAAATCTCATCCATATATTTATATAGGGTCTATATAAATATGTGAACAAGATTAAGTGACACAGGACTGGAACACCATAACGGAACAGGATGCTCCAACCCTAATCATTGTTGAAGGAGACGTTTAGGCTCCAGATTGAACCATATAGCTTGAACTCAATTTCTATTTAAAACTTGATTTTTATAAAAAAAATTGAAACTCGACCTAAAACCAGTTAAATTAAATAGAACTCATTGAGTTTAAACTAAATCCACTGAAACGTCAAACCTACTAAACAGTACTATTTTCTCGACGACGACGACGATAATAATAATAATTTGGATGGCTCAAAGTTCAATCACGCCCAACCGGACCCAATTATTATTTTTAATTTAAATTTTGAAATAAAACTTTTTCTAAGTTTCAAAATTAAAAAAAGTTCAAGCCCCACCAAAAGCTCGATCAAACTAGATCAGGACATGGGTCGAGTCCGGCCTATTTACCAAGCCTAACGTCAATCCTAATTTGAAACTTGAAATTAGAGAAAAAAAAATGAAACCGATCAAATTAGACTGAATTTGTTGACTTCGAACAGAATTCAAGCCAAAATATCAAACATACTAGATAATGCCATATTCTGTTTGATTATTAAAATAAGAACAACAACAAACAACAATAATACTAATAAATGTGAAGAATGATTTAATTTTGATACATGTGAATCCAATTCCACAACAAATCAATAAATAAATTTATTTTGATCAGATTCGATCGAGCTTGAGCTGAAAAATTATTTTTTTAGATTTTAACTAACTTCAGGTTTCATGATCCAAAAAGAAAAAGAGTAGTATCCTAGTATTTCAAAGACTAACTGAGCTAATAATTGACAAACATCAACAAACACAATTGACCCTTTGCAGGATCATATCTATTCAATAAGCACATACCTGCACAATGAGTCACAAGAAAGTAGAATCTCTTAACACAAATTTCATATATACAAGGACATATTAAGCTTAATCTTCCCTAAACAAACATTCCAACTACGAAGACACCTCATTTCCCTATCAAGACTAGGTATATTACCGTGCCCGGTCATCCGGGATGTAAAAGTCGAACTGGACGTCAACTGAACCAGAATCATCCCCAGTGTCTTTGTACTCAATGTTTGTTATTGACCCAATCTCCTCTCTGTCACTATATTCTTGCTTTACGCGTAGGACAGGCACCGTCACGGAGTAAACCGTTCCAAGATCATAGTCAGCTGTAACACTCAGCTGAACTTTGTCTTTTGATTCGATCTCCACAAACTCGGATAGAGAGCGTACAATATTGCTCACGATTTTCCGTTTTGCCTCGTCACTAACTGCACATCTGTCAGAGAAGAGAATCATCTTCAAACGCTGTTTTGCAATCCTTGCATTTGAACTCTTTCTTGCTGTTGGTGTTGGGAAGACTATCTTCCATGCCAAGTTTAAGCGCTCAAAGAAGCTCATGTTTATGACATTTAAGAGAAAGCTGTCAGCGTCTTGACCAACTGGATTTGAAGATAGCTGATATTCTCCAGCAATCCCAGAAAGTCGTTTAGAGTGGCCACACATCTTACGGCTGTCTAATGAGATACCGGGCCATTTCTGGGTGCTTGCAAAAGTGCCAAATGCTCCATTTAAAGAGCCAGTAAACTCCACCTATATAAACAGCAGATACTTTTAACACTTTCTGAAAGAAGTAAACAAGCAAAAATCTGCTTGCCAATATCTTAAACAAACAATTTAATCCCGATCGATAAATCCACAACAAAAATTATCCGGGATGATTTATTAATTAAATAAGACGAAGGTGTAACTACAGGAAGTTGAGCATGCAGTGATAATCATCAACAGGATGAGTCTTATCATTTATCTAAACGAGCTCAAAACAACATTCAATTCTGTTGTAAAAGGTAAATCGTGATAAATAAAAATAACAATGTAAAAACCGACACACCATATGAACAAAATGCAACTATGCTCTTTAAAGCAAATATATTCGCAAAGAAATACATGCAATCGTCGGGACTAAACCACTACCAGTAAATCAGAAGTCTTTAATGTACAGAATCTGCTTAATCATATAACCCTTTTCATTAATGACTCCACACTGGACTAAAGCCATTGTTTTTGGCAATTTCCTTAACCAAGCGAAAGCTTTCTTGGTTTTCCCCTTTCTAATCCCAAGCTTTCTGCAGATTGTAAATAGTATAAACCCTAATATCATAGTTTAAATTGAGCATAAATGTGTGTATACGTATGCTACATTAAAACCAAAAGAATCCTATTTTCAATTGAAAGATACAGTCCAATCCATAGATTGAAACCTCGCAAGCAAACTACCAGAGACGATTTCGACCTCTCACCAAGAACGAATTCCCAAAGTTTCCTCCTTTCATCAAATTCCAGCTTTCTCGAGAAGCAAACAGAAAAATGAGCACGACTTATAAACGATTTCGCAAACCCACGTCAGAACTCACGCGACTAACGAGAAAAAAAGAAAAAAAGAACACCTACGATGAATAAACAAAGCAAGCTACCCAAGCATTAAAAAAGAAAGAGGCAAAAGGAGCTAAAACCTTGCAATTTGTCGAAGCTAAAGAGCTCCGAAGAGGGAATCTATGGAAAGAAGTCATTGTTGCAGAGAGCCCCATATCCCCAGACATCGCCATTCCCAATTTGCTCCACTCAATCTCGGCGGCTCCGCTCACAGAATCAAGCAGTAGTACTCAGGCGAGCTTCTCTTAAGCGACCGTGCTGTCTATGTTCCGGCCCTGACGACGCCGTTATGGGTTGTATAGATTCTGATATGGATTTCAATAAGGTATTAAAACCTAATGATTCATTTGTCTTTAATCATTAATTAAACTTCCCCTTTGTGGACCCTTTTCAATCAAAGTCCTAAATTTTTAAAATTGCCAAGAGTTTTTTTTAATGTTTTAAAAATTGGACTAAAAATTAAAAAAATCTAAAAATTTTAAGGTTTAAAATTTTAATTAATATTATACCGATATAAAATTGATATACAATAAAAATTGAATAAAGTTGAAAAGTTTGGGGCCGTTTGTTTTACTTCTATTTTTGTTGTAATTTTTAGTTTTCGTTTTCAGCTTTTTGTTTCTGTTTTTCTTTTAAATAAAAACAAAAACCTGTTTGGTTGTTAATGTTAATGTAGTTATATTTTTTATTACTAATAATAATTACATATCAGATAAAACTTAAAGATAAATTATTTTTAATTAAATAAATTTATTTAATCTCTTATATAATATTTATTAACAAATTGTTAATAAAATTATGTAATTTTAATATAATAAAAATTTAAAATTTAAAATTTATTTATAAATTAATATTTATTTGAAGTATATTTTAATTATTAAATCAAATTTTATTTGAATATGTATATATTTTAAATTTAATTATATTTATTAACAATTATTAAAATTTAATTATATATAATTTAATTATAAAATTAAATTATCCATAATAATTTTAATTTATTAAATATATAATCTTGAATTAAATTATTCATAATTTTTATTAATAAATTAAATAATTAAATAATATATATTTAAATGATAGTAAATTAGATTCTGAAAAACAAAAACAAAAACAAAAACCACTTTTTATGGTTTTCATAATTTTTGAAAATTGGAAAAAAAACTAAAACTAAAAACGGAAACTAAAAACTCAAACATACAAGTTTTTTTTACAAAATTTAAAAACAAAAATAAAAATGGAAACAAACACTTCCTTAAAAAATGATTGAAGAAAGTAACAAATATTAAAGTTTCATTAAATAAGGAGATCATCAAATGAAAACCAACTATTTTATTCTAATTTATAACAACCGATTAGTTTAGAAAAATTGATCAATTAATTAATAAATTGATATTTTCAATAACAAAGATTATTAAGGTAAATTGAACCAAAAAAATGAACAGCCGACTGAATCGATTAAAAATATTAAGATGAAGTTATTTAGTATTATATGATACAACACATTATTTTTAAGTTTCACTTAATACTACTTTGGATTATTTGGAAATAGTATATTTACTAATTAGATATCAAAGCCTATAGAGTTAAAAGGCATGACTTGCATTTACTATTTGAAGATGAAGAGGCACAATTTAGTTCATGCTACATTTGTTTAGAACAAGTGAATTGTGAATTTGTCAATGCTTGTAAACCATTTATATGAATTGATAGGTGTCATTTGTAAAGAAGATATGGGGTGCAATTGTTGACATCCATTTGAGAGAAGATGCAAGAGTGATTTGCTCTCAAGCAACACTCCATAATGTTTTAGTGCAAGCTTGAGAATTCTGTTAGGACAAACCAATTTTGACTTGCTTGAAGGTGGTGAGAAGAGCAATTATGAAGAGATTCCATTAGAAAAAGTAAGAGATGGTTACATACAATGGTAATATATGTGTTGGACACCGTTTTCGAAGCCCAACCCAAAACCATAAAACATGAGTATATTCTAAAATATGATCTTTGATACCACATCTGTAAGACCTCGATTTCAGAATCCAACTCTTGTTCTAGGAACTCATGTAAAACTGTGAGTGTAATATTATTGAAAACCTTTCATTTGGAATGAAAAATCCTTCGAAGGCAGATGGCGGGTTCGCCATGGTGATCTTCACCCGAAGGGAACATATGGGATTTTTCCCATATGTTCGCCGCGGCGAACCCGCCTTCCGCCTCCGAAGGACTTTTCATTCCAAATGAAAGGTTTTCGACAGTATTACACTCACAGTTTTACACAAGTTCATAGAATAAGAGTGAGTTGGATTCTAGAATCGAGGTCCAACATATGTGGTATCAAAGATCACGTTTCAGAATACGCTCATGTTTTATGATTCTAAGATTGAGCTCCAAAAACGGGATCCAATAATATGTCCTAATATTATGTCAAAGTTGGAAAAAAATTAAAAAGATGTTACTAATTATTTGGCTCACTTTACAAGTGATGGGACATTTGACTTTGAACACTATATGGATGAACTTATGAAGTGAAATTCAGAATAAATGATACTAATTACTTAACTCATTTTGTAGTTGATAGAAAATTTGAAATTAAATATTGTATAAATGACGATCATATTTTGAACCTTAGAACAATTGACCGCAATTGTGAAAAATGGGACTTGACCCCATCCGTTTTCATCAGTCATTAGGTTATGTTTGATTGAATGTAAGATTTTTAATGGAATGGAATAAAATGAAATGATTTATAATAGAATAAAATGTAAATGAATGTAATATTATAAAATTATTATTTAGGAGGAATGGAAGAGTTTATAATGTAATATAGTAAAAAGTTGTTAATTATTTTACATTCCATCCTATATACCCCAAATCGGAGATTTCTCATTTTTACTATTTAGGATGAAATAAGATATAATATGAAATCCTCGTCTTCCACCAATTCTATTCCATTTCATTATAAACCCTCTTCTTAAACGATAGAATAATATTACATTTCATTAATAAACCCCCAGCCAAACATAGCCTTAAATAAAAGAGATATAGAGGTATATGAACATGAAAAATGTGCATGAAATATGCACATATTTTCTTAAATATTTGTCTTAATTTTAATGCTAAATTATCTTATTTTACATTGCTTTTCATATCTTTTCAGGTAATTATACAAATTGGACCTTATGATGATATTATTCAATAATTCGAGATTATTCCCAAAAAAAAGTGAACAAATTCATAATTTTTAGAAGAACAAGATCTGTCTACACTTGTGTGCTATTTCGTGCCCTAAAAAGATTAAATGTAGCAAGTGACATAACCTAAGCGGTGACCATGCAGGAGACTGTTAGGATCTTCAGGAGAGAGAGAGAGAAGATTATTCTAGAAGGAATTAGTTATAACCGTATGTACCTAAGGAGGTTATAAAAAGGGGGGAATAGAAGCAGAAAGCAACAAGGAGAATATTGGTGAGAATATTGTGACAGAAGGATTACCACCTTCTGAGGAGCATCTGCTCTGGTTAGGAGCACACTTGCTCTGGATTAGGCACTACCAATCGGTAGTGATAAGTATTTTACAGATATATAGTAATAATATAGAGGAACTCTAGTCTAGGGTTCTAACAGAGACCATGTATAATTCAAAGAAGAAATAGAGAGATCATAATTTAGAGACACAGTCATGTCAAAGGTTGTAGAGGCAAATATGTGTAACATGTTACCCTACATATCTGTGGCTATTGGTGTGAAGATCATTGAGGATCTCCTTAGAAATTTTCATTGTGTTCATGAAATTACAGATTCCCCACAAATCTCCTTAGAAATTCGTAGAGTCTTAAGTTCAATTCTGTTGCATCACAAGGTTCATTTCCTTGAGGAAGTTATCCTGAACAGAAGTTCAGATCTTCTTCTACAATGGTGCTCATCATCTTCCTTTTTGAGTTAAAACTCCTTCACTGTCACAGAAACCTGTGGTGTCTCATATGCAATCCTGGACCTGGATTTCTTAACACCAGCTGTAATCCATACCTTATCAGATTTGTATCCTTCAACTGCCACATGTGTAACCTTAACCCACACCAGGACCTTCGTCTTGATTCCCTCTATACCTGTAAGCTTTCCCCTCATAAGGGTTGCTTTCACTCTGGTGGAATATCTTAGAACAGAAGAGTCCTTGAAGCTGACTTCACAGACAGAAGGCAAGTATACTGTCAGCTTGGCCTTTGATTCATCGAATTCGTAACACGTCACATTTTGAGGAAAGAGTCCGGATGGTAAGTTGTACTCTCGGAGAAGATCTGGCAAAGTTTTCAGCGGCTTTCCTGAATGAGAAGAGAATACACGGGTAAGCATATGGTAATATGCAAGCAATGCATGACTTCCATGTTAGTTTACAAGAGAATCAGCTTCCATTTCAATCTAATTCTAAAAACAAGCTTCTTGGAACGAATCTGTTAAAACAATCATTCTTGTTGCCCTTTTTTCAATCCAAATCAGTAAAAATTTCCTACCTTTGAGTTTGTTGAAAATCCATTTTGCCTTCTCTTCAACTGTATTGGAAAAAGTCTGCAGAATGCAGAAGGTAAATTAGAATTTGAACCATTTTCACATGAACCACGCAGAGAAACAACATTCACTTGATGAGAATGATGATTAAAACTCAAAATCTTACTCAATTTTCATCAGCTCCGCACTGAACTGCATAATCTAATGAAGAAAAGTAGAAAGATTTAACATTTTCATTAATTCCCACTCGTTTTCTTTCTTTTTCATCTGCAAACTATATTTCAGAAATGGCAAGTACAATAGATCCTAAAAGCCACAGTACGAGGAATGGAAGAAGCCACCACCATTACATGACTTTCTACTCATAAATTCCCTATCCGTTTGCTTTTCTGAATCCAATTCCAATTTTCCCAACAACCCATGTTCCAAAATCATTTCTTTCCCCTAAAAGGATAATCCATTAGATCCATAACAAATTGGCAGAAGCCATGAAATGGGGAAAGTACATTCGACCCACATCACACAAATCACCCAAAAACCCACAACAGAAAGATCACTTAAAACCAAGAAAAGACACAAACACACAAAAAACAACATCAATAAAAGGAATATACAAAAGCACAAAACAGAGAACTAAAATGACATTATTAAAGAAAAAATCTGTCTACTAACTGTTATGTCTTCAGTAATGTTACAAAGCTCCTCCTTGGCTTTCATGGAGATCCATGATCCCCCAACTTTCAAGCTACTAACTTTAGTTAAGGCCTTCTCCATTCTCACTCTCAAATCTATCTACTATCAGTAGAAATGAAACGAAGAATTAGACCAAAGAAAGAAGCCAAGTGAAAGCAGTGGCTCTCTTGATCTCACACTTTGAGGACTTTCCAAATGGGTCTGAAAGCTGGCAGGCACATAAAGCCAACATAAGCAGCTGTCACAGTGTCACCTTGAAGAAAAAAGCGGCGCCTTTTGAACACTTATCCATGAAACGAATCAAAAACAATAAAAAGATAGTTTCTTTTGATCATCAAAAGTTCAAACTTCAAACATTAGGACAAGGCTGATTTTTTCGTTCAATGTTTCATCAAAGATGTCATCTTGCAATTTTCAAATTGTGTTTGCTTGCATTGGACGAGCTTATGAATCAGGGGGAAGGATTATATAAACGAGTAGGCTCAGGTAAATGAAATATTTTTGAGATTAATTTACATATTCAAAAAGTCCTATGCAAAAGACTGTTGTAGATAAATTTTCTAAACCTAACATCAAATTTGTAATTGAATTGCAAGTAAAAAAAATACATTATCAAAAAAAAGTTAGGATTCTTTTTTAAAAACACCTCTAATATTTTAAAAATAAAACAAGAAGTTAAACCGATAAGACAAGAAATTTAAGGTTTAAAAGGTTCAACCGAAATTAGACAGTCATAAAATATACTGAAGATTAAATAAAATTAAAGAATTTAAAATATAATCGAAAGAGATTGTCTTATGAATTTAAAGTTTAATTAAAAATAGATTGTTAATTGAAAATTAATTGATCTATTTTAGTTTATAATAACTTATTGATTAATAAAATTTGATTGATTAACTAATAAACTGATAAATTTTTAACAAGAAAAGTTATTAAAGAAAATCGAACTAGAAAGTTAAAAATTGAACTGAAAAATTGAACGATTTAAGATTTTTACGAATAATTGTTAATCATTTCTATAATAGATATATTGTTGATCAGTAGGATCAACAAATTCTATTAAGGGAAAAGAAATAAGAGCAAAAATTGGAGAAAACTTAAAACACTTTGCCAAAGTAAAAATAAGAGATAAATACAAAGATTAAGTTTAGTAGTGTGAGTAAGGGATGTGAGAGATGCATACTTAGTAAAGCGCTGTATGCTTTTTCTTGTTTACAAAAAAGTCTTTCCTTTCTTATGATATTGATGCTAATGCTACTTTACCTAGTAGTGTTGTGCTTTTTTTGGTAGAAATTTCTTCTTTTTTTTCAAGAGGATATTTTGGATAGATTAATCCTTCTGAGATGGATTGAGTACTAAATTGATTTTACTTCAAAAACTTAGATTTCAAATTGACCAATCTATAAATTTCAACTTGGTATAGACAAAAGAGACGTATAAGCAAGTAGATGAACTCTTAGAGAATGTGAGAGGAAGCTTAAGCTTATGTTTTGTTCATGTTTTGTTAGTATCAATGAAGGATGGAATATATCAAATATGTTGGATTATTGCATTATCAACAAAATCGTTTGTAAAGTATAGATACTATAATTTTGGATTAGATGATATGCTTGATAAGTTATTTGATGTATGTTTATTCTATAAGATTGGTTTAAAATCTAGGTATTATCAAATTAGCATTATAGAAGGAGATAATTGAAAAGCTACCTTTAAACCTAAACATGAATTGTATGAATGGATAGTGATGTCTTTAGATTTCACTAATACACTTAGCACTTTCATAAGGTCGATGAATTATGTTTAGCATGACTTTTTAGGTAATTTTGTAGTTATGTACTTTGATGATATTCTTATCTATAAAATTAGACCTTAGATAAACATGCTGAGCATTTAGAAAAGGTTTTGCATGTGCTTAAGCAATAAAAGTTGTATACAAATTTGAAGAAGTGCACTTTTTGTAGTAATTAGGTTATATTTCTTAGTTATGCGGTAAGTAAAAACAGAATAAAGGTGGACATGGAGAAATTGAGAGTTATTTGAGAGTCGTCAACAAGCAAAATTGTTAGTGATGTTAAGGGTTTTTTATAGGTTGGCTAATTTTTATTGATGATTTGTTAAAGACTTTGGCATAATCAATGCACCTTTAATAGATATAGTAAAAAAATGTGTACGATTTAAGTGAAGTAAATATCAAAAGAGAGTGTTTAATCTATTGAAAGATAAGTTGAGTCTAACTCTTTTGTTTTCTTTATCTAACTTTTTCAACAACTTTGAGAGAAGTATGATGCTTAAGGTGTAGGAATTCGGTCTATTTTGATAAAATTAGAAATTTAATATCATAATTTAGTGAGAAGCTTAAGGGAATACCTTTAAATTGCCTTAACTCAAAATACAAATGTGTATATATTGGTGAGAGCCTTAGAGACTTGGCAATATTACTTATGCACTAAGGAGTTTTGATACATATGGACTATGAGTTATTGAAATATAGCCAAGGTCAAATTAAGGTGAGTAAGAAACAATACCAACTGTATAAAGTTTATTGAGACTTTTCCTTATGTGTTAAAAGTAAAAGTAGGTTAAGGAAAATATAGAAGTTAATACATTTTCTAGGATACATGCATTATTGAGTATTATGCATACTAAATTATGGGTTTTGAGTTTATTAGAGATGTATATTATAATGATCTTGATTTTGATAATATGTTTAAAGCATGTGTGGACTGTGTATTTGGAAAGTTCTATAGGTATGAAGGGTTCTTATTTATAGAGATTATCCTTAGGTTTTTATCATCTTCCCTTAAATT
>JAOSBM010000001.1:1702071-1713069 GCA_027568955.1 Erythroxylum tenue
GTTGTTAGTTAACACTTTTGGGCCTGTAATAACTTTGAATATCTATTTCTGACAGTATGATGTAATATATGTGTGTGAGTTTGAGTTACTAAATAAAATAAATGTCAGTGTGATGTTTGGTTTTGTTTGTTCTGTTTTGGGTGGCATCCATATATCCTCCCAGGGGGTATTTGGGTGTTACAAATTCACGTTACGAAATCCTTGCAGAAATTGACAAGTCAAAGAAGGCCAACTAGTTCTAAACAACATGTGTACATAAGAGACGATACCAAAGTCCAAGTTGAATTTTTTGGGACAGTTAAACTACAATTGAATACATGACATCTTTTGGAATTACATGATGTCGCTTATTTACCCTCTATTAGGAGGAATTTGATTTTTGTATCAATTTTGGTTAGACTAGATAATAATCTTTTTTTTGAACTGGAAAACTGACTTTGTATCGTGACTCTCTTCTGGTGGAAAATGAAATTTTATATGAAAATTTATACAAACTTGAGTTGAATGATGTTGTTACTGTTGATTCTTCCTCTTCTCTTAATATTGTTATTGGTTTCAAACGTATGAGGTTGGGTATGAGATCTTCTATGTTATGGCATAAACGTTTAGGTCATATTTCTAGAGACAGAATGGAGAGATTGGTAAAAGATGGTGTACTTCAGGATCTTGATTTTTCATATTTCACTGCCTGTGTTGATTGTATTAAAGGAAAGTTGACCGCCAAGGTTAGAAAAAGTAAAACAAACAGGTGCTTAGAATTGTTGGAGTTGATTCATACTGATATATGTGGACCATTTATTCCACCTGCTATAGCTAGTTATAAATATTTCATCACTTTTATTGATGATTTTTTTCGATACGGTCATGTGGAGCTTATACGTGAAAAATCTCAATCTTTGGATGCGTTTAAAATTTTCAAGACAAATGTTGAGCTTTAAAAGAGGAAGAAAATCAAGGTAGTTAATTCTGAGAGAAGTGGAGGGTATTATGGGCGTTATGATGAGAGTAGAAGGAATCCAGGGTCTTTTGCTAGATATTTGCAAGAATGTGGTATTGAAGCAAAATATACAATGTCAGGAACACCTCAGCAGAATGGAATCGCTGAAAATAGAAACCACACACTTCTTGATATGTTGCGGTGTATGTTGATTCGTTCTAATTTACCAGAATTTTTGTTGGGTGAGGCGTTGAAGACATTTGCTTACGTCTTGAATCAAGTACCTAGCCAGTCAATCCCAAAGACTCCATATGAGTTATGGTTAAGTAAGAAACCAAGCTTGCGCCATTTTCATGTTTGAAGATGTAAAGCAGAAGTAAGGCCCCATAATCCATAATCTAAGAAGCTTGATCTGAAAACTATTAGTGGCTACTTTATAGGCTACACCGTCGGATCAAGGGGTTCTAGATTTTATTGCCCATCTAACACGACCATAATTATAGAATTAGATAGAGCTGTATATTTTGAAGATGAATTTAGTTCAAGTCAAGGGTCAAGAGAAATTGTATTTAGGGAAGAATGTATTCTAATCCCTGTATTTGTTCCTTCTACTCCTATTGATGACCCTATGATTGAACAGATTCTAGTAGAATCTCATGATGAACCTCAGAATCAAGCATAAGATGAAGAAATTGTTACTGGGGATGATAAAGTTGTTGTTAGGAAATCATAAAGAACACGCAGACCTGCCATTCCTGATGACTATATTGTCTATTTACAAAAACGTGAGTTTGATGTGGGAGATAATACTGAACCAGACAGTTATCAAGAAGCCAAGAATAGTCCTCAAGTTGCATTGTGGATGAATCCAATGGAAGATGAGTTGAGTTCCATGTCACAAAATGGAGATTAGGAGTTGGTTGAACTACCTAAAGGTTGCAAACTCATTGGGTGCAAGTGGGTTTACAAAATCAAACATGACTCAAGCGGACAAGTAGAAAGGTATAAGGCTAGACTCATGGCTAAAGGTTATAGCGAGGGAGAAAGGATTGATTTCAAAAGAACCTTCTCACCAGTTTCTACCAAAGATTCATTGCGAATCATCGTGGCTATAGTTGTTCATTTTGATTTGGAACTCAATCAATTGGATGTGAGGACCGCCTTCTTGAATGGAAATTTGTATGAAGATGTTTACATGACTCAACTAGTGGGTTTTGAGATAACAGGTAAAGAACACATGGTTTGCAAGCTCAAGAAGTCTATCTATGGTTAAAACAAGCATCAAGGCAGTGGTATCTCAAGTTTGATATGGTTGTCAATGCAAATAACTTCAAGGAGAATATAGTTGACCAATGTATATATATGAAGTTCAGTGGGAGCAGTTCATTTTTCTGGTACTATATGTTCATGACATTTTACTTGCTTATAATGATACTGATATATTATTTAAGACAAAACAACTATTATTTAGCCATTTTTGATATGAAAGATCTTGGTGATACATCTTATATACTTGGAATTCAAATTCTTTGGGATAGAGCTAATAGGATTCTTCGATTGTCTCAAATAACTTACATTGATCGGATCTTAAAAAGATTCAATATGCATTCTTTTTCTCCTGGAAAGGCACCAATAGTGAAGCGTGACAAATTCTCAAAGGCCCAATATCCACAAAATGATAAAGAGAGACATGAAATAAAAGTCGTTCCTTATGCATCACTTGTAGGATGCCTGATGTATACTCAAATATGCACACACCCTGATATTGATTTTATTGTAGACATGTTGGGAAGATACTTAAGTGATCCTGGACATAGTCATTGGAAAGCGGCTAAGAAAGTTATGGGTATCTTTAGGGTAGCAAGGATCATATGTTGACTTATCGACAAACTGACACTCTTGATATAGTTCGGTTCATTGACGCCGATTATGCAGGATGCGTGGATGACATAAATTCCATTTCATCCTACATCTATACGATGGCTGGAGGAGTTGTATCTTGGAAAAGTATTAAATAGATACTCACAACGTCCTTTACAATGAAGGCATAGTATATGGTGTGTTATAAGGCAATTTGTTAAGCAATATGGCTACGAAATTTCATTTCATCATTGGGTATTGTACACTCTATTTTGAGTCTACTGAAATTGTATTGTGATAACTCCGTAGTTGTAGCTTTCTCTAAGAACACTAGAAGTACTTCTCGCTCAAAGCATATTAATATAAAGTTTTATGTTGTTAAAGAGAAAGTTGTCGAATCTCTCACCGTTGAGTATACGCCTACAGCTAGCATGTTAGCAGATCCACTTACAAAAGGCTTACCTATATGTGTATTTGCAAAACACGTTTCCCGCATAAGATTGTTAGGAGCCTAGCTTGATAAGATTAGTGGGAGTTTGCTATTCTGTATTAAACATGTTGGTATTTTATACAGATTGCTTATAACTTACATATATGAAACGTGCATAATGATATTTGCAGTCACTTCTTATTAATATTGACATATATATGTTGATGACGAAATGACAAGTACAAAAGGAGACAAATGTGTAGTCTCAGTTGTTGTACTGCATGCATATTGTTTGAATATATCCAGGGCCTAATCATATGTAGTAAATATATCTTGTTGATATGATATTACATATGATTTATTTGATTGCCTTTGGATGATGGAGATTGATATGGCGGTTTGATTATATTGTCCGAGTGGAAAAATGTTAGAAATATATGGATCAATATAATCACAAAATTAATTCCATATTCACAACTATTAATTGATTGTCTAATGTATGTTTAACAACCATAATGGGATGATTAATAATTTACTAATTACATTTGAGGCACATGATAGTACTGTAATAACTATAGGTTGGCCCATTAAACCATAGTTCATCACAATTATGAAATAATACAATTAGCCTCATTATATGGTAGAACATGTTATAAATACTTTGATAACATGTATGTATATTTATTTTCTAGTTATTGCTCTAAATAGAATGTGAATCTTGATATTGTGGTTATTGCTAACTACATTTATTAATAACATACATTGCATCTACTAATAACCCAATTTGGGAAAGGAAATATCGCCAGAGAGGAAGAGGCCAGATATAAAATTTGAGTGCTTATTGTATCAATCTGTGGATATTTTAGTAATTGAACATTTACCCAAAAAAAAAAAAGAAGGATTCTAAAACTCCATCATCTGCACGGAAGGAGAATGCAAGAAATGAAAAAAAATGAATTGAATGAAAAGAAAAGAAAAGGAGAGTCAACTAATGACGTATAATCATGGTTCACAAGTAAGAAAGTCTGCTTCCAACAGGAAAATAGGTAAGAGGAATTGGAGGGCTTGTATTCTTGGGATGATTGTTCATGGACTTGCTCTTCTTCTTCGTCAACTTGTCTTCACTTGATACAAAATTTTCTTCCTTCAGTACTCTACTCTGTTGTGTGCTTCCCTCATCTCCTTGACACTCGACTCGGGTAGAACCTGACGAGAAACAGCTGAACAAACCGTAAAACACCATGACTACTCGATGTAAATCCGAGCGCCTCACGTTTATAAGAACTGATGATGTTGTGTGGCCTTCAGATGGTCATGTACTGGAGCTGTTATATAGGAAGTTGAAGCCGTGTCCCAACTGACAAAGTCCGAGGGAGAAAGAGAGAGGAAAGCTGCCCCATACGAAGAATTGAAGGATTCTAGTCAAAGGAAATAGCTGATTGAGACAAGGTCAGGCGTGAGGAGGTGTCGTATGTTCTTTTTGCTTGATCAATACGGAAAAGAGTTGGTGTTAATTGGCTCCATGACAGTGAAAATGGGTGGTGTTGGGAAGTTGACATGTAAAGGAGCATCGAGACGGCAGTTTTTAACGTTTTATACGCTCTGTAAATTAAAAGATATTTTTCTTTTTTTCTTTTTTTCTTAATAAAATGTTAAGAGTGAACTTTTTTTAATCTAAATTTTTATGAGAATGAGTATGTTATTATAGATCCTTTTTTTAAGTTATACCTTTATAAGTTATTTTATACATAAACAGTTAATTTTACCTACTATCTTTAAATAAATAACTAATATTATCTGTTAGTCTAATCGACTATATTTTAGGTCAAATTTTAAAACATTTGATATTTTTTAAACCTTTGATTCAACATAAAAATTATAAATGTGCACAATAGAGATGGCATTTGAGCCCGAGGCTAACGACCAGGTCAGGGTGGGTTGATCGAATCAAGTCTAAGGCTTGACACCTATAAAAAAAATCATGTCATTTTATGAAAAATATCAATTTTTATTTTAATAAAAAATTTTAAAAATCAAATCGAGTCGCGCCATGTCAAGCTCAAGCTTGGCCTTGTAATTGTAGGCCGAAACAATATCATTAAAAAATTCAATACCATTTTAATTATAAAAATTTTGAATGGGTTAATTTTATACTTCAATTTTTAATTTTTTAATTTAATTAACTTTGATAACTCTTGTTACAAACTATCATTTTATTAATTAATTGATCGATTTATCTAAATTAAGAAAATTTTTAAAACTAAAATAAATAAATAAATTTTTATTTAACAATCTCTTTTTTCAATTAAACTTTAAATTCTTCTATGGATAAGATCAATCTCTGTCTATCATATTTCAAATTCTTTAATTTTATTCAATCTTTAGTTAAATTTATGACAATCTAATACTGGTTGAACCTTTTAAATCTTAAATCTTTTGTTTTATTGATTTAACTTTTAGTGCAATTTTTAAAACGTTGGTCTCATTTTATATGTTTGGAAAAGGAACTCAAGAATTTTGGTTTAACAAAATAAGCATTATAGTGAATATACCAAAAATTGACGTAAAAATCTACAAAACCAAAAGAAAAAAAACACACTAACGTGAACTTGAGAATTTAATTAGCCCTCCTTGTACATGAACTTCTTGGCCTTGACATAAGCTTTCTCCAAATACTTCCTGAACCTAGCCAAGTCGAGCTTTACATTTTGTTTTTTCAAGTAAATGTCCATGATATTTGTAGGCCATCCTGTCCCTTTGATCTGAAGAGCGTGTGGGTCTTTTAGCAACTTGCTTTCACTCCCATATTTTTCTACTAAGCTACTCTCTTCCACTCCTATCCTGTACTCCAAGTACTCCAGGTTTAGTCCCCTTCCCACCCTCCCAAAAAATGCGTCGGAAGCCCATTCTACCCCAATCGGAACCACCTGCACCAACACCGAACCTGGTCGAAGAAATAATGAATGCGTAAGTGCCGCCCCGTGCACCCCTACCATGGTATGACTTGAGCTAACTAATGCATATGCATCACGTAATGAAGTGTTACTAGTAGGTTGAAACACAATTACATCAAAACCAACTTCTTCCATTTCCTTAATCACCTCGTCTTGATTCACGATAACTCGACCGATGTCTCCGTTGCGACTTACGATCAACAGTCGCGGCCGAGACGTCAACTTCGGAAAAGAAGACATGGGAGAAGATGAAGCAAAAATTTGACCATAGGCCTTGTGTAGCAGACCCCGGAAGTGGAAGTATGATTTTGAGTGAGGTATTAACGTGTCATTTATGATCATAAAACCGTGCGATATTAGGCCAATATTAGCAGAAGGAAAGCAATGCGTCGTCGTTTCATGATCGAGGTTAATGATTGGGTGCTTGGTGAACACGTTGAGCAAATCAGCGTACTTGTTGACCCACCAATCATAACCTTCGGATATCACAATCACAAAGTCCTGATTGGGGAAGATTGTGTTGAAGGTGATAAAGAGGGGTATAAGCCCATCATTGAAGTCGTGAAAGAAGTTTCCAGTGTACCCACCTGCACAAAACACAAGGGCCGGGACGTCATGTGGGACCTGACACGGTGTCTCTGATGGGCCTGAGGTGATTGTGATGTCTTTGACACGGTCCATCACGAAGCCTTCAAATTTGCGAGGGTAAGGCTTGATCTTGACCGCTGGATTTGAGGTAGACTTGGTGGGCCCTGTAAAGAAAGTGTAGCTCGTGGGGTCCAAGACAGTTGCACCATCGATCATGCAGAGATCATATCGCAACTGAGTGCGGTCGCACCTGATTTGACCTCCCTGAGGAAGATATAATGCCAACAAATTTCCACGAGGCACTTCTGTTTCAAGTAATAGAAAATCGCAAAATGAAGAATTAATCTAATGAATTAAAAAAAGCCTTAAAATCTAGATAACCATGATTAATATATTAATGATAAAAAATAATCACGTTCTAACCATTTAATGTGCCAAGTCAAATTAATCAGGACAAATAGACATGACAATGGCTCGGGCAACAGGTCTAAAACTTTTTTAAAATTAAAATGTTAAAATAAGGTTATTTTTTACAAAACAAAGCTTAACTTTAAACTCTAAACCTTAAATTCTAATACTCTAAAACTCTTTATTATTACTTGTCGAGTCTCGGGCAGGGTCAAGCTTAGACAACTTAAACCTGTGACCAGCTCAAGGCTGGCAATTTTAAAAAATGGCCGGGTTTCTATTACCATCTCTACAGATAGATATTATTATTATTATTTTAAAGCTTGTACAATAAAAAATTTGATATTAAGAGATTCTAATGCTTGTCTAGTTCCCAATGGAAATTGAATGGTGAAGGGAACAAACCTTTCCTATCTTTTTAAGTAACTTTTACTTTGGAATTTTTGGAGTTTAGGCAAAAGGAATTTTGTATTTTAGTAATAAAGTTATCAAAAATCAATTAGTTATTGTATAAAAAAGAATCAATTGCCACACCAATTCAATAAAGAATCTAAAACTAATATTTAATTAATTTTGGCTAATAAATTATTTATCAATCAATTTTATTAAAATTGTGAAATTTAATATATATTTATAATTTTGATTTTGATTTAGCTATCATATATTAGGTGATTAAATTTGTAGATTTGATATAAATTTTAACTATTTTATATTTTAACTTTATTTCTTAATTTTTTAGGAGTTATATCTAAGTTTTGGACAAGCTCAAATACTAATTACTTATTACCATGGACTATTAATTAAAAGCGGCTAAATTATTCTTGAATTATGATTAGTATATTATATCTACCATAGCGTGAATTTTGAAGAGGTTTATAGTAATACGCAGTTTCATCCTAACTTTGACAGGTTGGAGCACACCTTGTTTCTGTTAGGGTGTTCCAATTCTGTACTATTTAATCTTGTTCATATATTTTTGTAAATCCTATGTACATGTAAATATGTAGATAAGATTTAATGTAAGGTGACAAGAAGTGATAATCAAAAAAGAGAATTTGGTACAACTTTCACATTATTGGTTATATCCATTATTGCTTAATTTGATTTGACTATTGAGTAGTTCATATACATGAATATTAGTTCCGTAAACATTGACATTAGTGCATATCGAATTCCTAAGAAAGCAATTAAGAGCCATGTGTTTGAAACATAAGACAAACAGGGTAGGAGCTATGTAGGGCAGCCATACCTGGAGCAGTAAGAACTCTGGATTTCAGTAGATGAACAGAAGACAATCTGATCTGGTATACGAGGAAGGTTAAGAAACATGCCAGACACAAGACAACAAGTCTTCGTACTCTTAAACAACCCCATTTCGTCAACCTTTTCTTCATATCCTCCTATACTTTCACTTAACTTATCCAAACTAAGCAAAGCTTATCAGAAAACGTATGGTTAAGACAAAGTAGCTGATTTTCTTAGCTCATCGTCTAGGAGACATAAGCCAGAAATTTGAATGACTCCTGGGTAGAAGACGGAAATAACAATGAAAGAATAGGTTGAGAAGGGTATGAATGCTTATAACTAGGGAATGGAGGATTGACTAATAAGAGTTGGCTGCTTATACAAGGTTCAAGAATATCCGAGTCCATGTGCTTGATTGATATATATATATATATATATAAAGAGGGGATTTGTACTCTTACCATGTTCAACAAACACCTTGAATCCGCTTTTTGCGATCCTATGCTTTGGCTCCATATGGCTCGGAGGTTCAACAAATGTGGGTGTTAAAGTCTACCGATTGGATTCCCATAGAAAAGCTGTGGCCTCGAAGTCAACCAATTCCAAAAATCAGGTATACTGAAAGAAAGCGACTCTATACAGATTGCAAAACAACAAACATAACCACTACGTGCTAGAGGAGGATGGAGTAACCTACAAGGATCTATTTATTGTGAAGTCATTGGCAAAAGATGCAAGTTAAACTTAAATGCTTGCACAGGAATTTAATTTAAGTTTACATTGTTAGACATGTTTTGTCCTTGGATAACTATTAATTGTATTTTCGGTTTTTTAATAACTTATTGGTTAAGTTACGTAATTGCTAGACATTTTTGTCCTTGGATAACTATTAATTGTATTTTCGATTTTTTAATAACTTATTGGTTAAGTTACGTAATTCATTCTTAACAAAGATAATAAAGTAGCTCCATAAATGATATGGATTAATAGGTCGAAGTTCGGGAGAAAAATGGATCTCAATTAGTATGGATCGGACCCATATCAAGTTTGTGATGAGAAAGCCTGATATGAAAGTTATATATAAAGGTTAAGATCTCCTTTAGTTACTTATATAATTCGTAAGTATACGGATCTCTGACCCGTTAAGAGCGTTTACGTCTTAAGAAAACTGAAGAAAGGTGTTAACCGAGTGTCAGTGATCGACTTCTGCAAAGGTTCCTAAAAGATTGGAGTTCATTTTGGCCTCAGAAACTGCTTCGTAACATCGGATGAAACCAAAATTAGGTATTCCACATTTCTTTCGTTTTTAACCCTTTCA
The DNA here is from genome assembly GCA_027568955.1 of Erythroxylum tenue. Taxonomy (NCBI): domain Eukaryota; kingdom Viridiplantae; phylum Streptophyta; class Magnoliopsida; order Malpighiales; family Erythroxylaceae; genus Erythroxylum; species Erythroxylum tenue. The sequence goes on from JAOSBM010000001.1 coordinate 1,711,812, forward strand.
TTAACGATCCGAGACACGTAATAAAGTCTATCCTACGAGTTACGTAAATACTTGGTAACATTAAGAAAACATTTCACTTTTGTTGTCTTGGCCATCATTATCTCCTTTTCCTCTCTCAATTTCTATTTCTCATGCGTCTTTGTTTGTCTTTGTCGATGCCCATAGTCTTCTTCTTCATTGAGCTTGCTAGTTCAGCTTATACACAAGTAAATCTTTGTTTGAAGTTGTGTGTTCTTAATGTGTGTTAAACTTTTGTTAATCAAATACATTTTTCTATTGTCTAGTTTAAGGAGAAATTATGACCCCTTCTTCATTTATGTGGAGAGTTTTTTATAGGTAAGTATGTGCATGTAGTGTTGCCATTATCTTTCATATATTATGCATGCATGTGGTCCCAATTTTTATTACTAGTAGTGCAATGTTTGTGATACTCATTTTATTATGTTTATCTTTATTTTGATCAACATGTTATTAACCCATAAACATTATTCTTATAGTTTAATTTATTATTGACAGTGATTAGCTAAATTTTGGGTTTATATCAAATGCTTATTGCATTTTAGATTTTTGTTATGATGTTATTTTCTTGAACTAGAGTTTGTAGTTACTTGAAACAATTTTCCAAAAACCTAAAAATTCACTTTATCCTTTAAAAATATTTATTGTTGAATCTTTGATTCATTTATGTGCTTATTAAAAATGTATCAAGTGCTTGTGCATCGAGTGTTTAACCTTTTAAAAATACTAAGGTGCTTGTTACACATAAGTTAGACACTTTTATTTTTTTTTTAGAAGTTTAGCTATTGCTAGAAATTATGTTAGGATTGATGGAGATGTTATGGCTGATGAAGAATATACTGAGAAACATTTTTTAGGATGTATGTGTTGAAAACAATGATGACAATTCAGTTGGCAATGTTAGTTAATATGATGGAAATTATGATGAAGTTGAAGTTTGTGCAAGACTGCCAAGAGGAAGTTAAGAAAGGAGAGAAAATTAGACAATGCTAGTGAATATTCTAAACTTTCAGATTATATCTTTGAGTTAAAAGTCGACAATCTTGGACCTATTATAGAATTGCAACTCTTAAGGAATCAAGAAACCTCCTTGTTATAATTTAAGAGGTTCACTACAACAAAAATGACATACAGTAACACTAGACAGTAACACTTTTGACAACATGTTATAAAATACCTATCTATGGTAACATTATATCTTAAAATGTTATGATTCTTAATTTGATAAGTAACACTTTAT
>JAOSBM010000001.1:1713169-1727862 GCA_027568955.1 Erythroxylum tenue
TAAAATATAATATAAAATCATTTGTAGCTATCAATAAATGTCATATTAAACTCGACAATAACATGTCAAAACTGTTACTACAGCATCATATCTTTAGTAACATGGGCTGTCATAGCATAGTCATTAGTATTACCATTCATATTTAATAGCACTTATCACTTGTTACCGTATTTCATTTTTGTTGTAGTGGTTATCAATTTATTTTACGATTAATTTTAGAAGTTATATATTTGTTTTGCAACTACAAAAGCAAAATGGAGATACTTGAGGTTCATACTTAGGATGGATGGTTGTTTCTTAAAGGCAAGAATTCTAAGAAAAACTAATCAGTGCAATTATAAAAGATAAAGATGAATGGATATACCCCTTAACATAAGATGTGTTGGAAATGGAAAATACTAATTCATGGAGTTAATTTATGTCACTCTCATCAAAGAATTTGGAATTAGAAGATGTGGATGGAGTTAAAATAATATGTAATATGCAAAATGTAAATAAAACTTTTATTGTTATTTATTATAATATTGCCTTAAACTAATTTAATATAAACTTATGTTGATTGACTTATATATTTTGGGATTAGTAAAAGCTGCTGAGATCATATTACCAAATTCATATCACATAATATATGTCAGATACATTTATTAAAACTGGAAGAGACATTAGAGTGGAAAAGACTTAAGGAGACAATTATAGGCATATGCATGCTTAATATATGTTAAATATTTCAATGAGTAAATAAAGATATTAGACAAAATTAAACTTGGGTATGCTTCTTCTTTGCTAGAATATCTAAAGAGGACTTGGACTAGGTCATACCAGTCATTTTACTTAAAGTATCCATTTGTTAATAATAACATGAATGAGATTTTCAATAAATAGTTCCTATCAGCAAGGGATAGACCAGTAACTAATATGCTAGAAATAATAAAAACCATAATCATGAAAAGTCATGTTGAAAAGAAGATATACGTGTATGGATAAAAGTTAGATATTGTAGTTTTAGTTGTTAAAAAGCTTTTAAAAAAATAAGCAATGGAATGCAATATTGTATAGAAGATGGGTTGAGCATATAAAGTTAGTAAAAGGGATAGGAAGTATATTGTTAGGTTAGTAAGAGTCCATTATTGTAATTGAAGGTATAAGACCCATATGGTTATCTATGTAAACATGTTATTAGTGCTATCAATTACTCCAAACAAAAACCTGATATATTTGTCAATGATTGTTACAAGAAGGTCATTTTTTGAGTGTGTATGATGAAATCTTATACCCAATGTGTCTAATTTCTGTTGAATTTTGGTTGCATTCATATTTTGATTTTGGTTAGTTTTTAATTCATATTTGTGGTGAATTGAGTGAAAATGAAATGAATATTACATGGATGTTAATTGGATTGTATTGTGAATGTTGGATTGGAAATCATATGAATTTTGCATGAAAATGGGTGTGACAAGTTAATTGCATATCACAAATTAAGGTTACACTCATGACCATGTAAGTCATGGGTGTGAGTTACGTGGTTACACTCGTGACTATGTAAGTCACGGGTAGTCACGAGTGTGTAGCCATGGACGTGACCATAACTGCATGGGGTGGACAAAGGTTGTCACACCCGTGACCACCTCTTGCACTCCCATGACCAATTTTTCTTTAATTTATCAACTTGTTACGTGCCATGTGCAGGAGGGGCAAGACAAAAACTTAAACCTAGATGAGACTACAAAGAAGAGAGAAGAGAGAAAGGAAGCAGAGACTAGTCGACTGAGGGGAAGAAGAAAGAAACATAGTAGAGAGGGGAACGTAATGTGAGCATCTGGGTGAGAACAAGCTGAAGCAGAAGGCGAAAGCTAATGCAGGAAGCTTAAGAGGTGTAGAGACCACCTCATTCACACTCACCCGATCCTTGTTTGCTTATTCTATTCATCTGTTGCTCTGTTTCTTGTTGTTACTGAACTTGTTACTTTCATAGCTTAGCCGACTGTTATTTGTTATCTTTTCATAGTTCATTCGGTTATTTACTTGGTTTACTGCTTAAATACTTCTCTTATACTGATAAAGATGAGATTAAAGTATTTGAATATGATGAATCTTGTTATTTTCGTGATAGCCTGATCTCTTTTTCTTGAGAATTAATGTAGTTATTTTAGTCAAATATGCATGATTGAGGGATTATGTTATTGTCTAATGTTGTTATAAATTCTAAACTGAATGGATGTAACAACATGATCAAACTTTGCATCATTTTTGTATTAAACGAAGGATTGAGAGAAGAAGTTTAATATGAAATGAGAAATTATGGACGCTTAGGTTAAGAATTTGAAATGTATTAACTTAAGTGGTAATTAACAGTCGGGTTTCCATAATTAATTCGGATGATAACTTGTTGAATACAAAAGTTAGACTTAGTTTATTATTTGAGTTGATCTTAGAATCCAATTGTTAATTTTAGTAAGGCGACAACTCAATCATTTACCCTTAGTCATGCATAGGAGATTAAATTAGTGAAATTAATTCTCAAGAGTCTTCCATTTTGATTAGTCTATTCGTCACTTCTAATTGATTCCGTTTACTTTTCAATCTATTTTGTGATTTTCTTTAAAGTTTTCACTCAACAAATCGGGATATAATGTTTAGAATTGCATCTGTTTTTATTTTTGCTTTTGTTCAAGGTTAATTTAAGTGGATCAATTTCACCTCCGTGAGAGACGACTCTGGGTAATCACTACAACTACCTAGTATACTTGCGAGTAGGATAGCCTAGGTATTTTTAGAACTTATTTGGGCACAATAATACCCTATTAAGGGAGTAATATTTTATCCAGCAAATGATTATAAACAAATGCAACTACTAACTAAAAGGGTGATGGTAAAAAGGCCAAAAAAGACAAGAAAGAGAGACAAAAATGAATCAAGGAAAGTATTATGTGTTAACAAGACGTCACAAAAGGGTCAAATATAAAAATTTAGGAAATGTGGTACTTTTAAACGCAATGGGAGAAGGTGCAATATAAGAAAGCCTAATGAACAACTTGTTAATTTAAATAACTATCAGTTTAATTTAGTTATGATGTTGGTGAAGCTTTTTGGGAGCAGTAGTAGGAATGCATATATAACTTGTTTTAATTTTTTTGATATCACAATGCATATTATTTTTAGGTCTCAACAGCACTAATTAATTAAGGAGCCAACAATTGGAAGAGTATTAACATGACCAACATCTAGAGATACATTCATAGATAAAAACATATTGCGTTCCTTCACAAAAATATGATTATATGAAATATATTGCTTCCTTGACAATAAGCAAATTATGCTCAAGAAATTAACATTCAATGTTGATGATCACCAAATTAGAAATATACACCTAGTCAACAAAATTTAGATATAAGTATAATATGTATTTATTTACTTATATTCATTTCCTATATTAAACTTATTGATAGGTTGCTTAAGTAATGTTATATTCGCAAGTTTACATTTAATTATATTTCCTTTTTATCAATAAAAGCATGCCTGTTATATGTTATGTTTATTGGTTATACCTATTTGAACACTAAGAAAACCTAAACAATTGATCAGTTGTATTTAAAAATGTTTAATAATTGTGTCTGATATGATTATATAATTACATAGAGAATTACAAATATTTCAATATAAGAATATAGAAAACTTCTCATTCAATGATCCTCTATGAGTATATTTATATTAATCAATTTAACAGAAAATGGATAAAACTACATCCATTTCCTAACATGTGGATCTTCCATATACACCCCAAATTAATTTCTAAATTCTTATAATAAAATAAATGTGATAGAAGAAAGTAGGAGTCAATTCCAAAAAAAAATTCTAATGTGTCAATTATTTTGAAAGAAAATATTTGACAAAATTAGGAGTTATGATAATATTTAACCAAAGGTCACAATCCTAAAAACAATAGAGTAATCATCATTTGAGATATCCAAGCTACTATATTGAGGTTAAAAAAATAATAAAAATATTAATTTATCTAAATTTGAAAAATCTAAACTAGAATCTAGATTTTGACGATTTAAAATTTGAACAAAAAAACTCTTAAGAATTGTTTTTAATATTACTAGAATGTGATTTAAAACATAGAATGAAGTTTATAATATTTATTTCTTAAATGTAAAGAATATAAAGTTAGAACTTAGAAGGGAAGCATTTATTATTTTTAATTTTGGATTGATGAAGTAGTTATGTATCAATACAAACTTCAATGATTATGTTTTCCAAACCAAGAACATCTATCCTTTACCATTCATGAACATCTTAGCCTTCAAATATGCCTTTTTCAAATATTTCCTAAACCTAACTAAATCAAGTCTAACATTTTGCTCTTTCAAATATATGTCCATGATAGCACTAGACCAATTGTTCCCTTGCAATCCAGCAGGGTCTTTTAGTACCAAACTATCTTTACCATACTTGTCTACCAAACTACTTTCCTCCTCTCCAATTCTGTACTCCATGTACTCCAACCCCATGGCCTTAGCAGAATTTCCAAAGCAAGCCTCTGCAACCCATTCAGCACCTATCGGAACCACCTGTATGAACACAGATCCTCGCCGGAGAAACAACGAGTGGGTCAGTGCTGCACCGTGTACTCCTACCATGGCATCACTCGAGTTGATGATACCATAAGCTTGATGCAATGGGGTTCTAGGAGTAGGCTCAAAGACAATGACTTGAAAACCTACTTCTTCTGCTACCCTTTTCAGATCATTTTGATTTAAGATCACCCGTCCAACACCACCACTCCGGCTTGCCAAAACTAGCCGTGGCCTCGATTTCGAAGCAGTGGAGTGGTGGTTTTGACCACGATTGTAGGCTCTGCCTAAGAAGGCACGAAAATGGCTGAAAGTTACCGAATTGGGCGTTAGAGCAGGGTCTATCTTCATGAACCCATGTGAGATGACGCCTAAAGTTGCAGAAGGGAAACAATGAGTGGTGGAGTTATCGTTGTCAAGGTCGACAATTGGGTGATTGCTAAAAGTTCGTAACAAATCTGCATACTTGCTAACCCACCAACGTCTTGCTTTTGATATCACAAAAACGAAATCTTGATTGTTGGGGAAGATAGTATTAGCGGTGAGGAAGATGGGAACGAACCCGTCATTAAAATCATGGAAGAAGTTCCCGGTGTAACCTCCGGCACTGAACACAATCGCCGGAGCACTGTGTCTTGCTTTGCATGGTGGACTAGGCCGACCTGACGTGATATAGAGCTCTTTGATCCTATTCATTGTAAAAGGCTCCCATTTTCGAGGGTAAGGCCTGATTTTCTCCGCCGTGTACGGTGGAAACGAGGTGTGAACATGGAAAGTGGAGGTGGTAGGGTCCAAAACAGTGGGTGCGTTGATTGTGCAGAGATCGTAGGATTTCTGGGATCGATCGCAGTTGACTCTTCTATCTTGTAGAGACTTAGTAAGTGGTAACGAGGCCACTGCGTCGTCCTCCATTTTAACTCCTGCAACCACGTAAGAGTTACCTGAATGTTTCAGACACCATATGATCATGGAGAATATACAAATCCCAGAGAAGAAAATTCTCAAATGTTTCATTTATTATAACTAAAACAAAGGGTTTAGTAGAACAAACCAGGGCTTTTGGACGATCTTCCATGGCTGCAATATCTGGAATGCAATATGAGGTAGATTTGTACGACGAAGAACAACGCGAATGGCAAAAGCCAAGGGATTGATGCCTTCTTCATTTGCTATATGCCTATACCTTTTATGTGATATAGATTAAACTAAGTAAATAACCAAAATTAAGATTTTTATGGAAGGAGGTGATCATGTTCTTGTTGATACATTCTGTTCTGGTGTCTGGACTTTTGCAAGAAAATACCAAAAGAGATTGATTTATGTGACTATTTAATGTGTAGAATGGAAGTTTGGGATTTATACTCATTTATCATTTTGGATTAATATTTTAAATTGTAGAATAATATCTTAATTATATATAACTAAATTTAGTCTTTTATTGTAATTATAATTAAAATAATATTTTAAATTTTTATTCAATAATTTAAAATTAACATAAAATAGCAATAATAAAAAAAACTCGATCAGTTCTACCGGTTGATCAACCTAAAAATCTTGAACCATCCAATTTTCTTTTCAGTTCGATTTATCAATTTTCATATATTAATAAATTCTCATAAATTATAATTAATTAATTAATTTTTATTTAATAATAATTTTTAATTAAACTTTAAACTCTTTGATGCGTATAATTTCTTTCAATTATTTTTTAAATTTTTTAATTTTTCTATATTTGAGTAATTTAGGAGATAATTTTGTGTTATTTTTCAACGGATAAAAGTGCATACAAGTCTAATCAAACACCTTATTAGATGTTTGAACTAAGAATTTCCTTACCTTCAATTTCTCCATCGACGGTGCCTTAATTTTTGGAAATTGTTTATCACCGACCTAGTCAAGGGAATCTCTGTGACTTGAAGGTTAACGGGTGGACGAAAACAAAAATTTTAAAATAATATTATATTATACTAATTATTTTACCAATGCCAATATTTAAAAAAAATAAACTGATAAGATAAAAGATTTAAAATTTAAAAGGTTCAATCGATATTAAATCATTATAAAATTAGTTAAAAATTAAATAAAATTAAAGAATTTGAAATATGATAGAAAAAATTTATCTTTGATTATCGAAGAATTTGAAGTTTAATTAAAAAATACTAAATAAAAATTAATTAATAAATTGATTTGTTTTTAATAACAAGAGCTATTAAAATAAATCGAACCAAAAAATTGGAAACTAAACCAAAAAATTGGAAAGTTGAATCGGCTAAATCAATGAAATTTTTGAATCAAAGGGGAAGAATGGAGCAAAAATTAAAATATCTAATTGATGAATCATAGAATCATCCAAGTTTTTGGCTTTAATATATGTCAACTAAAGACAAATTCATGGATCATAGAATAATGTTTTATGCTTAAAATTAAGAATCTAATGACCAAAAATTAGCTTTGTTGGAATATTAAAAAGTCCCCATATTTAATTCATAAAAATATTATTTTGGGAGTTTTTTCACTTATTCTTATAATAAAATGTTTTATAATAGCTATTCATCAAATTCCTTGAGATCTATAAATGAGACTTCAAATATTCAACATTTTCTTAATATTTACTTAAAATAATATGGCTTTCCTTTGTTTAATACACTTTTAAGCCATCATATAAATATTTTAAAATTAGATTAATCTTATTTTGTTAATTTGATCACCATAAGTTAAATGTAAAAAAAATATTTCAATATTTAAGTTATTAAAAAGTTCATGAATTAGACTTAAACTTTATTCTGATCCATCGTATCATTTTACGTTTTATATACCTAAGATTAAGTAAAATAAGGAGACATTAATTTCACTTTTAATTTTTACGGTGATATTTAATATTTGTTTATTTTTAAATAAAAACTAAAACTTTTATAATTGTTGACGTGAATGTAACTATATTTTTATTACTGATAATAATTAAGATAAATTAATTAAGTAAATAATTTTTTTAATATATTTTATATAATATTTCTTATTAACTATTAGTAAAAGTTCTACTATGTTTTATTCAAATAAATAATTTAATAAGTAAAATTATGTGCAAAATAATATTTATTATTTATATAATTTAATTATTAAAATTAATTTAATTTAAGTAATCATAAAAATAAAATTTAAAGTAATTATGAAAGTTTAAATAAGTTAAATAATTTAATTATATTAATCATAACTCTTATTAGCAGTTAATATTAGATAATTAGATAATATATATTTATTTAATGATACATTAGATTATAATAAAAATAAAATTTTTATAATTTTGATAAGTTTTAAAATTAAAAGAAATTAAAACAAAAAATTAAATAAATTTTTACTAAGTCAAACAAATAGGCCTAATTTATATCAACTTTGTCAGTTTGCAATCAAATATTCAAATCGCAATTGGAAATCTCGATTGCTTGACGTATGTGAGGATTCTATTGGTTGACAGTGTCATGGGTCCCACAGACAGAACATAAAGTAAGGTGTTTTTCGGATTCTACGAATCTGAAGAGGAGACACTGACACGACAGGTCCCAACTTCCAAGTGTTAACTTTCCCGAACCCTAAAAGGTACAAGGTTCTTATTGTACTTTACTATATTTTGATGCTCATCTTACCGGCCCGGTCTGTTCGGTTTGGTCCGGTTCGGTTTGATTTTGACCCAAATTGAAAGAATTATAGGTCCGATTCGTAGCCCTATTGTTTTTTCAAAAACAACGTCTTTCTTAAATATATATATATATATATATATATATATGACGGGTCAGGTTTGACCCGACCCTCTCATGACCTGTCGGGTCATAGGCCTATCAACCGGTGGTCAGGCCGAGCCAAGGGTCGACCCATCCCGGCCTACCGGGCCGCGGGCCATACAATCTGAGAGTCAAGCAGGGCCAGCCCATGAGCAGCCCAACCCGACTCAACCCATTGACATTTCTACTTAAATTTACTATCTAGACCCGGCCCGCTAAGATTTAGCCAACAATTTCTACTCAGGCCTGGGTCTAGCCGGAGACCTAATCAAATTTGAGGCACTCGTGTCCAAAATCAAGCTCGATCAGAACTTGACAACCTAAAATTAGGTTGACTTTTTAATGTTTTAAATTAAAAATAAAAAATAATATTTTTTCTAAACCGATGAAATTTTTTTAAAGCCCGAGCGAGCTTGACTCGAAGTTCGTTTCTTAACCCGTTAACTTTAGATTAGGCTGGGCTAGGTATGATTGTCAATATTAATTTTATTTCCCGTTTTATTCTTTTGTGCTAAAAGATGCAAACATTTTTAATATAGTTTTATTTCCTACAAATTTATTATTTAAAAATATTTACAACATAACTTAAATATATTTTACTGAATTTTTATCAAGTTATTTTATTACTATTAAAATCAAGTTAAAGTAATTATATAAATTTTATTATATATAATAACAATTAATTATAAATATTATTTAAAATAATTTGATATATATTTAAAATATTTTAAAATTTAATATATTACAAAATTTTAAAATAATACAAATATCTTTTTATATGAGTCAAACGACATAACATTCTACATCTTTTACCATTCTCTTTTATTTGGGATGTTTTTTATTTTCTCAATATTTCGCTCAATTTACAATAACTACTTAGGTTTCATATCAAAGAGAAAAGAGAATCATATTTGTAATTTAGGTCTATATGATGTAAATAACAACAGTATTAATTATTATATAATTAAGAATTCAACTTTCATCAATAAATTTTAGTGGAATTAATCTTTTAATTATAGTTTGATGGTGTGTTTCATTTACATATTATTATGTGTTTTTAAGACTTTGTTAAATATGCATTTAAACAGCAGTTTGTGTTAAATAATATATAAGATAAAACTACTAACAATATACTAATAAGAATGATAATGAGTCGGATTGGGCCCTTTTAAAATAAATCACCTGACTTTACATATAGTTTGTTGGAAGCATTAGGAAGACCCACGATGGCTGTGCTGGAGCGGCACGGGTTCCTCCATCCTTAACCAAGGTCTCGAGTGCGAGTCTTGAGAATGGAGTTACTTTAAAAATTCGTGAGAGAGAGCTTTGTCACCCAAAAAAGGGTACTACCCGGCTCGAATTCGGACTAGTCGATTGCCCATGTGGCGCCGAAATTTAAGTATTTTTAACGAATTGACTCATAAGTCAGGCTTAGATTCAGACTCAAGTAAGTCTGGGCTTGGATAACCTAAGCTTAGATCTAATTAAGAAAATCATTGTGTTTATATTTTTAATTTTAAAAATTATTTTTAAAAATTTGGAGATGCTGGCCCACCCCTCATAGTTGTAGGGCCTCGAGTCGGGTCAAGCCAAAGCTGGGTAGCCCGAACCTAAGCCCAGCTTGATGCTCAAATTTTTGAAAAATCCACGCCCAAGATTCGGTCAACTTGGACATGGCCCATTCACCTCAAGGCTGGCCGGTGGTCTGGACACAAATGTCTTCTAATACAAATATTAACAAACAAATGTATTCTTAATTGTTTTACAAAAGAAAAAAGGCTTTATTAGGAAACAAACTAAGCCTAAATAGATATGAGAAGCCCATTTCCATATAGTACAAGGTCCATTTCACTTCATTAGCAATCCCTTCCTTATGGGCTTCCATTAGCAGAACATTAGCTTTAGTTGAAAAACTCTCTATATAAAAGAAAACATGATAGCTCAAATTATTAAAAATAACTTTTTAATATAATTTATACAAAATTTAAAAGATAAATCATTAAATTTAAAATTAAAAAATTGATACTAAATTAAAAAAAAATTAAAATTAGTCTGCATTTAATTTGCTATCCCTTTTAATAAAAAATAATATATATTAGCAACGATTAAAAAACTTGATTGGTTCGACCGATTCAAGTCAATTCAGTTTTCAACTTTTTATTAGATTTATTTTAATAATTTTTGTTGTTAAAATTGATTAATTTATTAAATAATTAGTTAATTTTTGTAAATTAATAAGTTCTTATAAACTAAAATAAATCAATTCAATTTTTTTAACAATTTTTTAAATAAACTTCAAATTTTTAATAGATAAAGGATAATTTTTTAATCATGTTTTAAATATTTTTAATCTTTAATCGATTTTATGATGATCTAATTCTGGTATAATTTTTTAAACCTTAAATTTTTTATTTTACTTGTTTCACTTTTTTTAAAATATTGTATAGCGGAGGAACTTTAATAAAATTTTATTTATTTAGTTAAAATAATATTCCCGGAAATTAAGAAAAAAGGGGTCAATTTCACCGTTTGAAAAGTGTACTAAAAAGCATGACAAATTATTACTATTCTTTTTAGTGACCATCTTTGCAATAAAGCGAAAAGTCTTTCAATTATGCTTTGAAACGGACAAGACCATTCAACTCTGTTATGATGTGGCCGTGAAAAGTCTAATAAAGGACTGGCGGAGCCATCATCAAGAACGGCGACCGAACGGTGATGGGAATTAGAAGAAGCAGGATCAGGATCCAAGATTGCAAAAGTGAGGTCAGTCGCACTGTAACTCAATCGTGAAAATTACCTTAAAAGGATAAATATGGTAACGAGAGGACAGATCTAGAGAAGGGTGGGGTGGGGGCGAAGCTTTTGGCGACTTTCTCGAAAATGCCGGGGGAAAGTTATGGACTTCACGGATTTCCATGTTTTATGTGGGGGCCCACTCTGGATGAAAATAATAATTATTGAGTTTTGGGATATTTGGATAATGACTTCCTAAGTTGTTTAGCTAACAGCTTATCTAATTCCGATAAGCTAATTTTTAAAAACTTCACAAGAAGAAATTTTGAAGTTAGATATTTACTTAATGATAATATTGTCCTCCACTTTATTCTCTACTTTACTTTATGTATTTTAAAAGTTGGCTTTTTTATTGTACAATTATGTCGTGAAGTTTAGAAAAATATAATAACGAGGTTAATTAAATTTTTTAATTTATATTTAATTTTATAATATTAGTTTACATTTAAAAATAACATAATATTAAGTTTTTGAACATAAAAAGTCGCATTAAATTAACATTTTTAGTATATAACTACTATATATCGTATTTGTGTTATACTATAATTAGATATTTTAATTTATTAAATAATAAAATTTATATATATTATATGAAAAATACTAATATGATGTAGCTATTAATAGAGAATTTAACGTTAGATTATTATTATTATTATTTTTATATTAAAGTTTAAATTTAATTTTTGTAAAATTAAATATCTAAATTTAAATTCTTATAAGAATATTCAACGAATTACTAAGAAATATAATATTCATGCCCTCATAAGTTATTTTACACATCAACACCTAATACTAAATAGCTAATTTTGTTAAACATCTTTAATAAACAGTTGATATTATCTGTTGGTCAAATCAGCTGATAAAATCAACTATCAGCTAACTGTTGATAGCAAGGTTTTGAAATCCGGATCGGACGTCGATCCGAAAGCCTTACTGGTCATCGGTTTGACCGGTTCGACCACCAATTGAATCGGTGTGACGTCATAATTACGCAATAATTATATATAATATTAGTAATATTAAAAATAGAAAAATATACTAAATAATATACATTTTATATTTCTGTTAGATTTCTGGAGAAAATGTGGGTTTTACTTTTGAAAGAATTAAAAAACACATGAAAGAAAAAAAGCAAAATAAAAAAATTCATTGAACCAAATGTCAACCGGTTCGACCAGTCCCAGTTTTACCGGTCAATTAATCGGTTCTTACCGACTTACACTGGTTTAATTGAAAACTGATTTTTAGGGGTCACCCAGATCGGATAGCTATCGGTCACCAATCGAACCGATCGAACCGATCGATTCAGTCCGAGTTTTAAAACAGAAATTGATAGAATCAACTAATAGCTAATGTAATCTGCTGTTTGCTAAATAGGCCTGTCTACTCTGTTATTCTATTCTTATTATGCGCTACGAGTATCCATCTATTCATTTTTTATAAGTCTCGTTTATTAGGCAGATAAATGTTCATAAAATAGAATATGAACAAAATAATAGGAAAATGTAATTTTATGTTATAATCCCTAGCAAACACTTGTAAAAATGGTCACTGTATTAGGTAAGAGTACGACTGTGTATATTTTACCAGAACTTTTACTTAATGTTATTATTATTGTAATTTACCAATATTTTAAATTCAACCAACAAATTACTTTTTTATATGCTGATTTACCAACTAAAATCCATGAGTGCGACATGTAATAAGGACTTGACCGTAAGTGGCCGCCTAGTCAAAGATTACATATTTATAGCTTTATTCTTTAGTTGAAAGATAGGAGGGTAGTTTGGTTATTTTTAGGGAATCCAAGGACCTTTTTTATTCTCCGTTTGGAAGTCCAAGATTCGTGGACGCAGATCGACACGGGGATCTGAGAGCGACAGGTCGTTTTCTGTTTCTATGATTTTTTTTTATTAGAAGAGAGAGAGTATAGAAGTATAGATTTTTCGCCGCAACGTTTCTCCATGATAGTTATGTGTACGGACAAATACTGTATTACCCATTTTATCCTCGTGCGATTGGAATCTGCGAGCCTTTGGTTACTACTAAGGCAGGTCCTTTCTTGTAATTTCGGAAAGATATTTCTTATTTTGCATCTTAATACGTAGAGGAAAATTGTGGTACTAAATTCATCAACAAAAACCAAAATAAAAAATAAAATGAAGTCAATGCATAAGTTAGCAAAATAGGCCAAGTTCAATAGGCCAAGTTCAATAGGGAGTAATTCATTACAAGTTAGGATACGGCGCTTGGTATTTGAACATCGGCTCGAGCCATTTTCTCTGTCTCTTTTTACTTTGAAAAAATGGAAACATCGTGCATTCTGGATCCGATGACTTATGTCTTTTCGAAAACTTTGTTATTCTTAAGATTTGGATTCATTATTTATTCAATGGAAATTATTATCGGGTATTCTTCATATAAGAGTCAAAATATATGATTCCCATGCTTCGATTCGAATTATCCGAAAAATACCTTATATATATATTATTATATTAAAATTATATCAAAAATAGACAATCAAACCCATTTCTCGATTTAATAGAAGCCCGGCATTGTCGCATCCTCTTTCGTAAGGAAGTTTAGTCTCCCTATCTTTTGTTTCATTCTCAAGTTCCTGAACTTTTGAAGTGTCATTTCATTTCTGTAGTTGACCAATTCGTTAAGATTAGGCCCTAGCACGACCAATAATTTCATAGAATGATATCATTTTTTATAATTGTAAAGATCATACTTAAGACTAGATTTAAGACATAAGTTCGGCCTATGTCCAAATGTCATCCTTAAATAAGAGAAACCAAATAGGAAAATACTACCAAAAAAAAAAAAAAAAAAAGAGGAGGAGGAGGATGAGGAGGAGGATGCAACAAGTACATATCTTTATGTGGCAATGACGGGGGCTATCCTGATTCTGTTTTCCCATGTGACAAAGCCTTTCAAAGTGAAAACTTACCTATAGCAATAACTGATAGATACTGTACAACCGAAAACCCCACCTTAGTTGTTTTAATTTATTGCATGGATTAACAAATGAGGCCACCTACGGCTACGATGCTTGTATGGACCAAACAGGTCTAATGTCCTGTCGCTGTGTAATCCTCGTAGTTTTATAGTCCTTCGCTCCTTCTCATTCTTGTCTGAGAAAGGATCTTACACGAGTTTGACATGTCGTTTCACATGCCTTTCTAGGAAAAGAATTACTCAAATCTATAGATTTGGGGCTACATAATCATTTTATTTTTGGTACGAATTTATATGTCAGAGACCGCATGCGGGTGAATAGCCAGCCTGCACAAATTAAGGCAACGAATAAAGAGAGGTGATCTTCTGTCTAATTTCTCGTGTACCAATTCTGTTTAATGTCATCTTAATCATCCACTTGTGTGGATTCTCTGTCTAATTTCTCGTGTACCAACTCTGTCCAATGTCATCTTAACCATCCACTTGTGTGGATCCTCTGTCTAATTTTTCGTGTACCAACTCTGTCCAATGTCATCTTAACCATCTCACTTGAGATGGTTAAGATGACATTGGACAGAGTTGGTAC
>JAOSBM010000001.1:1733712-1748770 GCA_027568955.1 Erythroxylum tenue
ACTTAAAATTTGTTATAAAACAAAAATTTAACAAATTTTTATTTCTTAACATTTTTAACAAACCAACCACCATCAATAGTAATGGTAATCATTCATTCGTCTTAACCAACCATCATAATTATAATGATTATATCCATTCTCATTCCTCACTATATTCATTCCTATTCCTATTCTCATTACCCTATATGAACCAAGCGCCCCCTAATTCTTACTAAAGTTCAACGAAGACAATATATTAAAAAATAAATAAAAAGGCCATACGAAATCATTAGATTTAGTTAAGCCAAAGCTTTCCAGTGGTTTGGAGCTCTTGAAAAGCTTCACATATTTGCCATGACAGTGACGACTCAGAAAGAAAGAGGTTTTGAGGGTCCACTTTTTAGGTTCAACCTTTGGTAAGACTAAGACTAAGCACAAGAAAACATCTCTCTCTCTCTCTTTCTCGTCCACAAGTGTTATTTAGCAAATATCTTACTCATAAATTAATTGATTATGACATGGGCCACATCTTTCAGACTTTTTAAGCAACCCAATAATCAAATTCCGGTCTACGGTGGTTGTGGCTCTCCGGTCATCGGAAAAGAAGAAATTTAAGATTTAAATGATTTAATTAATATTAAATTATTATAAAATTTACTAAAAATTAAATAAAATTAAAAATTTTAAATTATAATTAATGAGATTGTTCGTATCTAGCGAAATTTTTAAAATTTAATTAAACAAATATATTATTATATGAAAATTGATTGATTTATTTTAGTTTATAAAAACTTATTAATTAATAAAAATTGATTGATTAATTAAGAAATTGATCGGTTTGTAACAATAAGAATTATTAAAATATACCAAATCGAAAAGTTGAATCGTTTAAAATTTTTACAATTAAATCGATTAAACTATTTGAATTTTTAAATTATTAAAACATTTGACCTATAAAGAACCATTCTTTTTTTTAAATAGAAGAACCCGCAGTCGCTATCTTTTGAATGCTCGTTGGGTAAACTTTCAAATTGACATAATAGTCTGCAAATTATGCCAACCAGATACTCCGCACTAGGTAAGCCTTGTATGATAGGTTCCATTGAAAGAGCGTAGATTGGGAAATTCGAACACAGAACCTTATAACCCCATGTCCTCTACTCCACCAAATCAACCATCCCTTAGGGGGCAAAAAATTAACCATTCTTCTTTTCCTTTTCGTAGCAAAAGAAACTTTTACGCCATGAAAATAGTAAATTTGAATAAATTAATTTTAAGTTTAAAATTTTAACGAGTATTAAATTGTCATGAAATTGGTATATAATAAAAGACCGAAAAAATTGAAGCATTGAAAAGGTACATTATATTTATCAATCCAAGCAGTTGAAATTTAATTAAATAAAATAATTAATTTATAAAAATCAGCTAATTAATTAATAAATTAATCGATTTTTAATAGTAAGAATTATTAAAATACACCGAACCGAAAAATTAGTTAATTTAAAATTTTTATAGCTGAACTAACCGAACTGATTTATCTCTTAGAATCTGATGTAACCAAAATCCAAAAAGTGCCCTCTCAGAATTTCAATATCTTCTATACAAAGTTGGCAAAGACAGTAAGTTGGTAGGAAGGAGGAGAATCTATCTCCTGCAATATCTAATATTGCCAATTCCAGATACCTGAAGTCTGTCTCATTCTTCCATTGGTTGAGTTCCTCACAAGTTACTTACGATATAGATACATAACTTGCCATTTCGTCCCAAATGGTTTAGACTTTTGGTGTTTACGTGATTTGGACCCATACGTGCTCTTTCCCACATCACAAGTGATCTCACCCTATCTAAATTTATCCAAAGTTCAAAGTTGATTTTTTATTTTTTATTATCATAAAACTCTACTATTTTGTAATTAATTTTTTTTTAAAATTTTTATGATTTTTAATTTTTTAAAAAAACATTCTTTTAATTTTTCGGTTTAAAAAAGAGAAATATATCTAATATGAACATAACTCATAGATTACTCAAACGTTGCTTATATGATATTTTGACTCAACTCTTAAAATAAATTGAACTAATTAAGCTTAATCTAAAATAATATTTTATTATAATTATAATTTCGGTAAAATTTAATTAGTTCGAGTCATAATTAAAATTTGAATTCGGTTGTTATATTAATAACATTAGATTAATCCTTTTATAATATTCATATTGTGTATATTTTATCGTTATTTTTATTTAAAATATCTTCGTTATTATCAATACTCAGTTGAAGTTTCGTTAAGGTACGAAATCTAGAGATGTTTAATGGTACGCAACTTTACTATTTTTATTTAAAATATGATGGTGAAAAATCTATGTTTTGTTGATACTTTAGACAGACAAAAGTGGCTCTCTCCATCTATTCTTTTTCCTTTTGCCTTTACCTTTCAGTGGTGGGTTTTCCATTATTCTCTTGGCCAGTAAGAAAACTCATTAACTAAACTGGCTCTCTACAGCTTCCATCTTCTTTTTTTTTGGTGCTTTGGTAATAAATTTTGATTTACTTTTTTAATTACCCACTAAGCATTCCAAATTGATCTTCAAACACTTCATGAAATGCTTACAAAAGGAAATAGATTATCATATTTTAATTAATCCCTCAAATCCAATGTTTTCAAAATTGACCAGAAATTAAACTGGTAATAAAGAAGGTTTAAGATTTAAAAGGTTCAACCGGTTTGATTGTAAAAAAATGGTTAAATATTGAATAAAATTAAAATTTTAAAAAATGATTGAAAAAGAATGTCGTTACTTATTGAAAAATTTTAAGTCTAATTGAAAAATAAACTATTAAATAAAAATTAATTGGCTTATTTTAGTTTATAAAAATTATTTACTATATACAAATTAGCTAACTAATTAATAAGCTGATTGAATTTTAACAATAAAAATGGCTAAACTAGATCAAACCCAAAAAATGAAAATTAAAAATTGAATCAAAAAGTTAGCTAATTCAAAATTTATACGGTTAAATTGATCGAATCAGTTTGATTTTTAAAACAGCTATGATACCCTTTTAGTTTTAGTAGTTCGGGTTAGTACTAAAAAGAGTGTAAAGAGTCAACCAAATTTTAATAATATTTAAATTGATTTTTCTACTGATTAAGTTATTTACATTATTACATTGTCATCTAAAATTAAAAGGAATTCATATTTACTTTTATAAATAAACAATAATATACTTGAATTACATTTTACCATTGATTAAAAATTTAACTAATAAGACCGGTTCAACCGTAAAAATCTTAAATCGTTTAAATTTTTTTGTTTGATTTATTTTAATGAATCTTATCGTTAAAAGCTGATCAATTTATGAATTAATTTGGTCGATTTTTATAAATTAATAAATTCTTACAAACTAAAATAAATTTTT
Source organism: Erythroxylum tenue (assembly GCA_027568955.1). Lineage (NCBI taxonomy): Eukaryota > Viridiplantae > Streptophyta > Magnoliopsida > Malpighiales > Erythroxylaceae > Erythroxylum > Erythroxylum tenue. The sequence continues at coordinate 1,737,107 of JAOSBM010000001.1, forward strand.
AATTAAACTTAAAAAAATTTCTGTAGATAAGGACAATATTTTTCAATTATATTTCAAATTCTTTAATTTTATTCAATCTTTAGCGTATTTTACAACAGTATAATACTGATTAAAATTTTTAAATTTTTAATCTTGTCAGTTTAACCCCGGTTCGATTTTTAAAACATTGCATTTTACGTATCAAAATTTCAGGATAAGAAAAAAATTTCCAACTTGCATTAATTGGAAAGATTCTAACCTACCTATATCAAACCAAAACTTGCAATGCAAATGATTAATTTAAAGTATAATTATTGTTTATTACAAGTCAGAGACTAAGGTTGTCTTTTTGTAAAGTTTGTTGTGCTTGTTGGCAAGCGATGCAGGCGTTGTCCAATAAAACTATATAATAAAATAAAATGTCCTAAAGAACTTAGCTAAGCTTAAATTATTTATTAAATGTGTATAATTGGCTTGCACTAAATTATAAAAAACTCAACTAGTTTGGCCAATTCAGCCGTAAAATTTTGAATCGCATATCTTTTCAGTTTATTTTACTTTAATAATTTTTTTGTTAAAGATCGATCAATTTATTAATTAATCGAATAATTTTTATAAATTATTACGTTTTTATAAACTAAAGTAAATCAATTAATTTTTATTTAATAATTTTTTAAATTAAGCTTTAAATTCTTTTTTATGATATTTTAAATTATTTAAATTTATTTAATCTTTCATTAATTTTATTATTTCGTCTTATTAATTTAACTTCGGTTTTTTAAATATTATTTATTTAATTTTAATTTAATACATGTGCACCAAAAGCAAGGAAGGTGGAGAGAATCTAGAAAATGGCCATTTCTAATAAAATCCTGAAAAGCCCAGAAACTAATTAGAATCCAAATGAAATGAGAGTATTAATGATATGTAATGGGCATAAAAAGATTGGAGAGAGAAAGGAAATGTAGAGAGAGAAAGGAAATGTAGAGGAGAAAGCAGAGAATAAAAGGAGACCGGATGTTGACAAATTTCGTGTCACTGTTGTTCTTAGAAGGTCGTTTGTTCGTGTAAAGATTTTCTTATCTGGGATCTCTCTCTCACACTCTTCTTCTCTCTATAGCATAAATAAAGATACTATCTTTCTTTCTCTCTCTATTATAAAGTTAAGTTCTTTCCTTTTTTTTCCCATTTTTGTTGTTGTTGTGTTGGTCGTGTGAGGGGTGGGAGAGTGACCCAATAGATCAAAATCCCGTCTTTTTTAATTTGGAGACGATCTGAGCTCTTTTAATGGAGTTGGAATAACACCCACTTTGTTGTTTGATGCGGTGGTGGTGTTTTTTGAGCTTATTTTGTCTGTGTTTTAGTGTTAGTGGCAGTCTTCCACAGCTTTTTGAATTTTCTCCTGGATCTGAAACTAGCTGTCAAATGATTGAATCCGTAGGTAATTCTTGAAGGGAAGGAGATAAGAGGATGTGGGTCTAAGGTAATTATTTATTTTCACTTCCTTGTTAATCTGATTTTCGGTGTTTCCTTATTTAGCGATTTATTAATTGGGTGGGTCTTACTGTATTTTCTAACTTATTAAATTCTCAGCTTGTTCTTTTGAGTTCCAATCTTATAAACAGTTTATAGCTGTGCGTGATCAAGTTATAACAATGGTATCAAATTATACTTTCAGTGTGGTTTTTCTTTTTTGGTTAGTAATTGCATACATAGTGCTTCACTAGAGTTTTTACTCCTTCCATTTTAATTGACAAGATTTTGTATTCTGATTTGTGTTTCTATAATTGAATGATTGTTATCATACATAATTTGACACGTATATGTGTTAAGAGTCTGTAGGGTAAATTCTGCTAAATTTCTGGATTTATCTCGTTAGATGGTAAGCTCAAGGGATCTGTTCTATTAATTTTTTCGATTTACATGAACTTGCTTTTTCATAGGATGATTGAGGGAGATTATGCTTGAATTTTGCTACTTTATCACCCAGAACCTTTAAAATTTCTTTTGATTATTGCTTATATTCAACGGTTTATCTGAAATTTCATGGAAGTATAGTATCGATAATTTACTTGAGCTTTTAAGAGATTATGATGATAATTGATGTTGTCTTCTTTCTAAAAGTTGGTCTCAAATTTTTGTAGTTACTTTAAATTGCATTAAATGAGAATATTATAACTACAGGACAGCGGCAGAATCTCTTATGTTTCTACCTAAATGTTGCATTCAATTTAGCTTGGAGTGAATTACTTAACAGCGGCAGCTGAAGTCATGGAACTGCAATTAGAATGCCACTATTTCTGATTCTTAGTAGTAAATGAATTAGCGTGTGGTAAGTGAACCTTTAAGAATGTCTTCTAGTGAAGTATTTTGAATTTGACTTCTAAATTTGGAAATGCAATCTAGTGAAGAAGATATGGATATTGTCTCTTTTGGTGAGAACGTAAGAGCATTACTTTTGGAGGATCATGGAACGCTTAAGCTGATGTACATGTAAATTATTAATTGTTAGGTTAGAAGCTGATTGGAGTTGAATATGAGCATTTGTCAAGCTTGGAAATGTAGAGGGTGTCAAAGTCAAATATCATTTTGTGACATGAATAAATTGGCATTTCTATTCTGGCTTCTTGTCTGTTTGTATTGATGAGTTTCCTGTGTGAGTTTTATGCCTTTAAAAGAAATTTATCAATCAATTCCAGTTGTTTATATTCTTAACTCATTGTATCATAAAGTTTATACAAGTATCGTAGTAGTTGATCTATGTCATGTTCAGGTGTACTGGTTGGACTTCTTTCCATCATGAGATATGTACTTATAGGATCAAATGAAATCTGGAAGCTAGACGAGTGTTCTTCAAGTGAATCAAGCTTGCAATTCCATGTACTGCATGTTTTCTTTTTGTTTAGGTGTCGGGGGTCAAGGAACTCCAAGGGGTGGCAAGTTTGCTTTTACATATATTGATTACTAATGACTCAGAGCTTATGAAACTATTCCTTTTTTTTCCGTGATATGAAAAATCTGTAGATAAAAGAATATTTAGTGTTTTTTAGCTAGTATCAAATTGCTTTCTTGAAAAAAAAAATTCATGTAATAATTTGGATGCACAGTTGGTCTCATCTACATTGTTTGATGGGCTGCAGGAATGGGAACAAAAGTGCATTGTGAAAGTTACTTTCAAGAACATTTCTCAATGAAGGATCTCACTGAGGATTCTAGCAGTTGTAGCTGGCCCCTGCACTATGGAGATAAAACTTTAGGCAATGGGCAATATTACAATGGCTTCTTGTCCAGGGCTGTTGCAGATGCATATCCAGGATACGATAAGGATCTGCTGAAACGAACAATGCTTGAGCATGAGGCAACATTCAAGCACCAGGTATTGATGATTAGCATGTCCTGAAGTGATCTAATGCTTGTTGGTCAATCAGACACTTAGTTTAATATTCAATTCATGTGCTACACCTATAAATCTAGATATTTACATATTGTCTCATCTTTTTGGGTCTAGCTGTGTGAACTGCACCGTCTTTACAACATACAGAAGGACTTGATGAATGAAGCTGAAAGGAAAGAACAAAACAGGAATCTCATTCGTTTCGAAGGCTCGTTATCAAGCCCCTTGGTTTCTCAAATTACATGTGAAGATGCTAGGAAATTACATATATCTAGCTTCCCCTTGGGAAATTCTGCCTGTGCTAGAGCATCTGCTTCAGGCATTGATGATATTCATTCCCCTTTGAGCTCTATGAAAGGAAGCAGTTTCCAAGCTAGTCCCTTGCCATCTCAAAATGGAGGTACTTCAAAGGATGTGGAGATCATAGAGACCAAGATCATAGAGACCAGACCTACAAAGGTCAGGAGAAAGATGATCGACCTTCAACTTCCAGCTGATGAGTACATTGATACGGAAGAAGAACAATTGAGGGATGATGATTTATCTGGCATTTCAAGTTATCTGACCAATAAGAATCATAAAATAGCATCTGAGGGTGGTACAAGTTTGTTTCGTGGTGATTATCGGAAGAATGACTGCCAGCCAGATGTATTGCAATCAAAATCATATCTAAGGCATCAAAGTAATGTGGCCGACTTAAATGAACCTGTTGAGGTTGAGGAGGTACATGCCTCTCCGTGTGCTGATATTCTAGGTTGTGCAACTTCTCATGGGGAGCTTCAAAGGCATGAGGTGGCTACAAATCCACAGTCAAAACCTCCAGGTTTTTCCAAGGATATCCCACAGAAGATGCATCTTGGTTGTGAAATTGGGACTCTCAATAGTCCATCATCTCATAATGACCCAAATTCAAAATGTTGGTTTTCCCACATGCTTGTTGCAGGTAACGCTTTTCTTTGATGTTGTAATTACTAGGAATTTTGGTTTTGATTTGGGCATCAAATGCCAAGCACAAATAATTTATGAAGCCTTGTGAGTTACGTTTCTTGTAATCTTAAATGTGGGTAATTGATAACAGTAGGAAAATGAATTAAGTGAATATATTCAAATCTTTGAGATTTGAGGAAATTTTATTCTATAATTCAAATTAAAAATGCATAGTTGCCAACAAAGCAATCAGTGACTGCTACACTTTCAGATGGGTACTTATTAATTTTTCTTTATTGGTACTCCAAATTGCTCAACTTCAATTCTTACTTTACAAGGTTGTTTTCCTATACATTTCATCGTTTTGACATAACTTTTTACAATTCTTCCTTCTATATCTGATGAACATTTGTTTCAATCTTTTTTCTTTTGCAGACAGCGACAAAAGCAGCCTGAAGTCTGTTTCTCAGAGTCTTAAACACGAGAAGTTGGGTTCATCTTCCCACCCAGTTCAGTTTCTGTTAAATAATAATCAGGAGCAGACAAAGCTCTACCAAACCTATGAAAGCAAGATAGATAAGTTGAGAGGGAGACTGATTAATGGTTCAGAACACTCTGAAAGAAATCATGAGATGTCAAATAGTAATCGTCCGGCATCATTCATTACTTCCCATTTACGCAGTCCATACAATACTGCTTCAATCAATTTGGAAAAGCCTTGGTCTCATTCTATTGCCCCTTGGGATAGGCCTAGCGGGGGTCTAAACCAGGTTCAAACACGCACACACTTGAACTCTTCTGCAACCCTTAGTAGTTCTCAGTCTTCATCTCAGAGTCAAGGGATTTTTGGAGAGCGTTGGAATTACAGCAGTAATGCTGCATGCAACCCAAGCTTTCAAAATGAAATGCCTAAGAGAAATGGATTTCACCATGGTTCTTCATCAGGGTACAAGGAACCTTCTGTTTGCCTTCCTTCTGGCAAGTATGATTATTTGAACTGCCATGCTGAAAACAATTTAGCCCCTGAAAAGTTTGTCAACCAAGGTTCAACAAAGTTTCATGATGGTTCAAGTTTCACGGTTGTGAAGTCTGTCAAAGATGTGAACTTGAATGATGTTCCTTCGAACGGTTCTTCCAACAATCCTAATCCCCGCCACAGTCATGAGCTAATAGACATAGAAAGAATTCCTGATGACAGTCCTGCGACTTTGCCTTGGTTATGGGCTAAGCCTACTTGTCTGAATGAGGTTACTGATACAAGGTTCGATTTAAATACAGGTGGAATCAGTTCCTTGCAATCTTCAGTGGATCAGTTGTCAGATGCAGATGAAACTAGAAAGGGTCACAATCATATTATTCTTCAGAACTTGAAATCACCTTCTGGCTCCAACATTGGTGAGGCCTTTAGGAATGAAATTAGCGAGTCCCCAAGTTGCAAGAAACTTCTTGGGTTTCCAATTTTTGAAAAATCAGATATTTGCAAGAATGAGTCATCTTCTTTTACCTCTCCTTCTGTCTCTCTTTGCAAGCCATCAGAAGGGGAAGCAGAAAATAAGAGGCAACTTAGGATTCTTGATATTAACTTGCCTTGTGATCAAGCTGTTCATGAACTAGGTCAACAAATTGTACCAAAAGGCTTGCTTACTGAAAGGGAAACAGATGCTAAAGTTGTCAATTTTAGATGTGAGATTGATTTGAACTCTTGTATGAGTGAGGATGAAGCTTCTTTGGTACCTTCTGTTCCAGGTTCCAATACAAAGATTATTTCGGGCATAGATTTGGAGGCTCCTGTAATTCTGAATACTGACGAGGTTGCCATTTTTGAAGAAGAACATTTAGAGAAGTTGCAAGGAGAATCATTGCAGTTAAAACAGTACAAAGCTGAAAGCCTACAGGATGAACTTGTAAGAGTGGCTGTTGAAGCAATAGTTGCGATCTCTTTTTCTGATCAGTGGAAAGATTTTGATGATGCAACTGGAAATCCATCGGAAGCTTCAGGGAAAGACCCTCTTCAATGGTTCGCAGATATTGCTTCCTCTTGTGGAGATGATGTAGAGCGCAAGATTGATGCCACCTCGAAGGCCAAAGATGGTGGAGATAATGAGAGATCTCCAGAGGCAATTGACAGTTTTGAGTCCATGATATTGAATCTGATAGAAACTAAGAAAGAAGACTATATGCCAAGACCTCTGGTTCCAGAAAACCTGAATCTGGAAGAAACAGGTATCACTCCCTTACCAACCCGAACTCGAAAGGGACAAGCAAGAAGAGGAAGGCAGCGAAGAGACTTCCAAAGGGACATTCTTCCTGGCCTCACTTCTCTATCACGGCACGAGGTTACAGAAGATCTTCAGACATTTGGAGGGCTAATGAGAGCAACAGGTCATCAATGGCACTCAGGGTTACTGAGAAGGAACTCTGCTAGAGGTGGAGGTGCAAGGGGGAGGAGGCGCTTAATCACTTGCCCCTCTCCCGCTGTTACAGTTACCCAACCTTGTGCTCCTCTTATACAGCAACTTATTAACATTGAGGTCGGACTGGAGGATAGACGCCTAACGGGGTGGGGGAAGACAACCAGACGCCCCCGACGACAAAGGTGCCCTGCAGGGAATCATCCTACAGTCGCTTTAATCTAATTACCAGAAGAGGCGAGACGACGATTTGATCAATCATTTGATTGTGATTAATATAGAGCGAAGCAGCCGTTTGTTTCTGTGGCTTTTAGGCATCAAGGTGGTGTGAGCAGTCGGGGATTGCCTTGTACATTTCTTAGCCCATGACTGTGGTCCCTGTTATTGTCTTGTCTTTGGATCATTACCAACTTTGTATTATTGATAAATAAGCTTGTTTGATTTCTTCCATGGACATATACTAAGCTTTCCTTCTACATTAGGAGTGATTCTTAAAGGGAGGTTGTTGCATTTGAAGATGAATGAACTTCCACTTCTGCTACTTTCAAGAGCTCTATGGTCTGGTGTGTGTTTGGATGTGGAATAGTTTAGGGTCGTGGACTATAAATATTCTAAAAAACAAAATACACGTAATATAAATATCTTATACAGACTAATCAATTATTATTAATATGATAATTTAATTTAATCCTTAGATTTGTTCTAAAATCAATCAAATTGGATTTATATTAATAATTTAAGTTAATTATAATAAATTATTAATCTTGGTCATATTTAATTAATTCAATTTGAGTTTAAGAATTATGTTGAATCGATATATTGACAATCATGATCCTCACAAAATGAGGAGTTATGTGCCATGTTTTGAAAATCGAACCGGACCGACTGGTTTGACCGGTGACCGATCGGTTATCCGGTCCGATTCACCATTAAAAATCGGTTCTTAATTGAACTATTGAGAACCGATCAAAACTGGTCAATTGACAGGTCGAACCGGTCGGTCCGACCACTGGTTCAATAATTTTTTTGGGTATATTTTTGTATTTTTTAATACTATTAATATTATATATAATTAAATATAATTATTGCATAATTATAACGTCACAAATCGGTCGAACCGGTCGAACTGGTGATCAGTAAGACTTCCAGTTTAATGACTAGTCTGGGTTTCAAAACACTGGTTATGTGTGCTCCTTAAAGGGTGGTCGAGTTGGTGAAGTGAAGGGAATGAAATCAAAAGGTCTTATATTCGAACTTCCTATCTACGCTCTTTCGATCGAATCTGTCGTACAGAATTTATCTAATACAAAGTACCCGATTGACATGCTTTGTATGCTTAAAAAAAAGGTTGTGTACGTAATATGTTGACTATAGGTATATTTAAATTTGTTGAAATTAGGCATTTTTTTGGTTGGTGGTCCAATGTTTTTTACTAAAAAAAAATGATGAGCTAAAAAGAGTGGAGACACGTGTAGGAAAGAGCGCGTGAGGTTAGCAGAAACTGAGGAACAGAAGATCTAACTTTTGTTACGCAGCGAGCGAGGCTGCGGGAAGAGAAGAAAAGTGGCGGTGTGCGGTGGGGTCCAGGAACCAATCCAAATGTCTCTTTTTTTCCTGATGGCTTCAAGCCTGTCAGTCTCAGATACTCTCTCCACCAATCACATTCCTCCAAACACTCTACTATTATTTTATAAATAAAATAAAGAAATTATGATTTTTCATATCTTTGAGTGCGAAGTCCTAACCCTATCTGTCCTTTCCTTTGACCATTCACTTACTACTTTTCTGTGTGTTACTCTATTGGCCTATGCTTTTAGTCTTTTGGAACCTTTTGGCATGGATTCTCACCACTTGTCTTCTTGGAAAATTGGACACGAAGACTAAGTATTCGGTACAATGTTTCTGGCCAAGCTTTTTTACGGAATACGAGCGGCTTCGATTAGAATTGACCAGTAAGATCAGCGTTTCATTGGCTTGTTCATAATCTCCCGAGTCGTGGCATTATTTTTTTCGATTCTCAAACTCTAGTTTGCTCCCTTGCTGATCCGGATTTGACTGATATGTCAAAATTTGGCTTGATTGTTGAGGAGTGCTTTTCTTTACTTCGCACTCGCCCAGACATTTATATTCAATGGGTTCGTCGCTCTAGCAATCCGATAGCACATCGTTTAGCTAGGAATTTCATTTCGTTTTCTTCTTTCTTGGTTTGGAACAATATTCTTGATTGTATTCGTTCTTTTTTTGATTAAATGAATTAGTATTTTTCCCTTAAAAAAAAAAAAGATGGTCAGAAAGAGTATAGACAGAAATTTAGAAGAAAGAGACAGATTTAATCTCAGGCTGATTCTGATAGAAGCTTCAGTAAATGTCAGAACAGATCGTCTCGATTCTAGACTAAATTGGGATAATTTAGGTTTTGACCAAGAGGTGAATTTATTCAGATTGGTAGAGGTGGATGGCAAGTGTCCTCCAGGCTTCGAATTTGATTAAATTCAAGGATTGATCGAACTTGAAATTTTAAAAATGCTCGATTTATAATGATTAAGTTTGAGTAAAATCGTGCTTAATTGAGCTCTTTTTAAAAGATGGAATTAAAATAATTAAGTTACACTTGAAGTTTAGCTGATTTGGGTTCGATTGAGTTGACTTATTTTTGTCATTATTAGTGAAGATTTTACTATATTATTTTTATAAAACATGTGGACTTTTTAAATGATTTTAGTTTTCTAAAAAATATTTTTTATTTAAAATTACTTTTATAATATTAATAATGCAAAGAAAAGATTTTTATTGAGTTTTTTATGAATTATTTAAATGCAAATTATTATATAATTAATTGTTAAGGATGTAACAATATTCTGAATTGATTTTTAATAACTAATTATGCTAGAATAATTTAATAGAAATTTAATTTAAATTAGTGTTATATTTTTAAGTATTTTTAGGCAATAATAATAATAATAATAACAATAACAATAACAATAATAATAATATGCATCAAAATAATAATAAAGTTGTTATTATAACTTTGAGTATCACGCAAATAAAGTATGATATTCTTGACTTTGCTTATATCTGAAGCTAATTATTATTTTTGAGAATCTTCTAAACTAAACTCTTCGTGATTGTTTAAGTCTTTAGAGAACTTTCTTTAACTCACGTAGCATTTCTTCTTTAAATTTAAATTTGAGATAGACGTTTATAATTATAAAATCGACTAAAGATTGAATAAAATTAAAAATTTTAATATATGATCGAAAAATATTATCCCTATCTATCGAAGAATTTGAAGCTTATTTAAAGAAAGATATTGTTAAATAAAAATTAATCGATTTATTTCGATTTATAAAAGCTTATTAACTTAAGAAAATCAACCAATTAGTTAATAAATTGGTCAATTTTTAACACAAACGGTTATTAAAATAATCAAACTGAAAAGGTGAAAATTAAATCGAAAAGTTGATTAGTTTAAAATTTTTACGATTAAAGCGGTCAAACTGATTGAATTTTTTAATAATTGATCAAAACAAATATCTTAAGATAATCAATATTTTAAGTTTGAGGATATCTTTGATAACGAGTTCAAATCCTCTGTTACTATTATTTTGTTTCAACCATGTTCCACGCCCAATACAACATCATTTTGTAGTTTAAACGATGTCGTATTATGCGCATAATAAGGTTAAAACAGAGTTATTGGAACAAAGGATCTGGTCTCTTTAATAACCAACCTTGTCTCGTGCTTTCTACGTAATTATAGAACCAGAACTTTTACTTTATGGTGAAAATTTATCTACATCAAACTAACTTCTTCCCTTAACCAACCATGCTTTTTTTTTTTTTTTTCCCAGAATCCCACTTCTTATTTCTTAATGTCTGGGATGGATTTCTGGGAATAAGAATTTGTGTAGAAGTTGTTAAGGAAGACTTCATGACTTTGCAATAGATTTTGGTAGGTCAGTCTATGGTATGATATTCTTAGCAGGTTTGGAAGCTGTTTCAAGTGTTTGAACAATTACTTGAGGAAGAGATTATTTGTGCACAAATGGAAGAATATTATTTTTTGCCTCTTTGAATAAACTTGCAGTGGTTGAACTTGTTTGTTCTCTCTTATTCTTTTATTTATTCCATTTGACTTGGATAATGTAGTAACTCATGATGACTCAAAATGAATGGACTAAATTGAAGGTGATTGAATATTTATTGTTGAAGGAGACTGAGCATTGAAATAATTGAAATAGTTTGACTAGAAAAATCAACCTATTTAGTTATTTTATTTTGATAAGATGAAGGTTTAAAAAATGGAACCAGTTTGATTGAATTAACAGTAAAAACTTTGAACTGGTCAACTTTTTAGTTCGGTTTTCAACTTTTCGGCTTGATTTAGTCTGATGCATAACTGCTTAACACTCTAGCCAGCTTATGTGCAGCTAACTAAATTTAGAAGAATGAGCAAATTTCCTCTGCATTTGATCTGTCAATTGTTCTATTGGTTTTAGAATGAGAAAATAATTTTTTCCAGTATCATTTATTGCAATGAATCTGCTTTCTAACCTACAAGTTTGGTCCTATAAGTCTCTATCCTGTGGATGGAACTCTTACCGGTTACAGCTATTGCTCGAATGGATGATCTTCTGTTCAAGATGCAAGGCAAAATCCTGACAGGAATCCTTGTTAAAGATAACAGCTTTTGTATGAAAGTTCTTCAGACTTTATTGGTAGTGTTTTCATAGAGGTACTAATTGTTCTGTATGCAGTTGCCAGGCCTCTGCCTTCATTTTCTACATTATTTCCTTCATAGAAATCAAATGCAGTAGTATAATTATGGTCCCTATATCCCTGCTGCAAGGCCAAACTTTGAATGTTTTCCAGAACGTCGTAAATTTCCTTCATCTGCCAAGAAGAAGTGTCCCCTGCTCCAAATCTGTATACTCTTCTGTCAACCTCTATTGT
>JAOSBM010000001.1:1750826-1761040 GCA_027568955.1 Erythroxylum tenue
ACATAACTTGAAATCATGGTGCTCCATGAAACCAAATCCCTAGTCGGCATATAATCAAACACCTTCCTGGCATCATTCAGACAACCCAATTCGCCATATGTAACAAGAAGCGACGTCTCAATAACATCATCCCCTTCGTAACCGGACTTGATTATCCTCCCATGGACCTTGGAACCAAAACCAAGATCACCAAGACCAGCACAAGCTCTCAAAACTGAGGGAAATATAAACCTACTAAGCTGAGTCCCACTCAAAAGCATCTCCTTGTAAAAGGAAAGGGCTTCGCCATAGAAATGGGACCAAACATGGCATTTAATGAGCACTCCCCACATGAAAGGATCAGGGTTTTTAAATGTTTCAAAGACGAGTCTCGCGGATTGAAGTGAACCCATTTGAGCATAGGACTCAATGAGCTTAGTGGTGGCTTGTGGGTCGTAGCGGAAGCCGCTGTATAAGAGGTGTGCATGTAATTGGATGAGAATTCTTAAGGTTTTGCAGCAGCTAAACAAGGGCATGTAAAGTGTCATCGAACTTTAATCTTGTGCTCCGCAAGCAAATAAAGACTGCTCCTTTGATCTTAAAAAGACATAAAAGACTGGTGCTTTGATCAGACAAAGACATAAAGACTCGTTCTTGTACAAAATTGGAGTAGCTACCTCAACTGGTTCTAACGACTTTAGGACAAGAAACACAGAGACTCGCCAGGACTTCGCTAAATTACTGAAAGTTATTTGATAAAAGTCCCAAACAGCCATGTTTTTCAGTCAAATGAAACAGAACTTCAAGCTCTCAATCTCATATTCATTGGTAGGACTTATTATCCACTTGCTGCAATTACAAGAGCATGAGATTGTAAATAATTAGTACTTTCAGTTGAAGAGGAGTTTGTCCACTCCTCGAAATTGGGTTTGCGCCGTAATTTCGTGTCTTATATGCTTTACTCAGGCAACTAACAACCTCGTTATCACATCTAATCCAAAGTCTCGCAATAAAACAGAATTTAAAGACGTATGATAATAAGTAGCATTACCCTTACATAATACGCAACCAACAGTAACATCAATTATAATAATTAAAATCGTTAAGAGGATTTTTTTCAAATAATTCACATAAAAAATAAAAAGTAAATAATAAATGATAAAAATGTTAATTAAATTAATTAATTTAAATTAATTGATTTATCAATTAATTAAATAATTTAGGCATTATTATTATTGTTTATTAAAAATTTTATTCATTATCCAAAAGAAAATATGTAAACCTAATCAATAAGTTGTTTTGTGAAAAAAAGTATTAAAGGAATAACTTTCTTTGTTATTTTTTAGAAATTATTATTTACATAAACCATTGTCTTAACTTTCATATTCTATTAATTTATACCTTAAAATAAGGTAATATTCAAACTTAAAATTAATTTTATTATATGTAAATAGAATACAAACTGATAAAATATAACAAAAAATCATATAATAACTAAATAATATTATGTAAAAAAGTAATTATTTTTAAAGTAAAAAGTCATTGTATAATTAACCCTTTTTTGTTAATAATGCAATAATTTACTATTTGAAGAAAAACTTCCTGTCAATGGAGCAAGCTGAATAGAGAGAAGGGACTAGAACATTTGCTACTTGACTGACCCCTGAAAGCTTCATGGAACTCTCCATATGGCAACTCACTGTCCCAAAAGATCAACAACAAACTCATTGCCAATGCAGCTAACACGCAAAGTAGTCTAAAAAGATCCAATAATACGTAACCTTAGCCTTGCCAGATAAAAATATGTACGCCAAACCAACCAGCAAGTTAAAAGAATGCAATTTGCAGTTTGCATCTATTATAATAGCTTTCTTCTTGAGGGATAAGCTCAAAACTATCTTTGTATTATTGAGAGTCATTAAGAATTAATACAAAAAGATCTAACAACATTGATCACTCTCACAACCAATCACATCATTCTTCAACCAAATGAAGAAAACGGAATTTGCAAAACTACTCATTTGTGTGTCAGACACAAATAGCAAACAAATACTAAAGAAAAATTAGATACAATTTGTACACAATTCAGAATTATAAATTTAGCATTTCAACCTCCTCTCACCAATGACCAAGATTAAAGAAACCAATGCTGTGGACTTGTTTTCCATCACTTTGCACAGCAGTGATTTGTGTCGTGTGCATCATCGCTTATGGCCGGTGATAAACATATTTTGTTCTGGGGTCCACAATAAGACCCTTTCCACCATTCACCTCCAAATCATGCCTGCATTACTCATTTCAATATAACATTAGTCATGAACTTCCACTTCTGTTGCATCATGGACAATTTCGAAATTTCAATGATTAGCAGAGATGACAAGTTACAATTTAGATCTTTTGATCATGACTTCTAATCAGTATGAACAATGGTGAACTACAAAGAAGTTGAATACTCAACTGGAAAACGAAGTCAGGGATGGTTAATTGTTCGCGAGGCACATATCTGAAGAGCTGCAGAAGCCGATCAACATATACCACTTTCTTCCATGTCTGAAAATTAATTCTAGAAATTACCGAACTTAAGAAATATACAAAAATCACTGGAAATACTGAACAAACATAAGGGTACCACGCTGTCAACAAGAAACTGCATAGCCAAAATTGTAGCCTTCAGGTGAAAAGATGGGTGAAGAACATATATTGCCTACATACAGTAAGTGGAATGTTAAGAAAACATTAAGCAAAATAATTTAACCATTTGGATATAAAGTTCATTATTATCTTGACAAAGAACTGCATACATGTAGATTTCGCTGGTGTTTACGACCTAAAATCTGCTGTAACCTTCTTATCCATCCCAAATCTGGCTGACTGTTTGTCACACAAACCAATACAGAAAGAGTAAGGAAAGACAAACTTTTCAAGCATAGGCCTGACAAAAGTCACAGCCTGTTTGAAAATTTTTGAAAATACAAGAAAAACAGATATAAACTTTTCCATAAAATTGATTAAAACACTCCATTTTAATTGCATTTTCACAACTATAAACAGCATGTAATTCATGAGATAAATAACCTTTCAAGTTCCGGACACCTGTACCTTTTCCAAGCCATATTTGTAAAGCACATTAAAATGCAATAAAAACAGTGAAAAAAGAAAGCAATTCTTAGGTTCAGAAGTTAGTCAAACATTATAAAGAAGATAATTATATTCCAGTCAGGTTAACAACATCAGTCTCCATTTTCCTCTTATGATTTATGAACAGTAACGTTGCATCCATATCTGCCTAGTGAGAAATGCATGTCGTGCAATTTTTAAAGGAAATATATGTAAAGAAAGCTCAAAGAGAACATCAAAACAGTTCCTTGTTTCCTTGAATAATGGATACACATCATTTCTAATCATGCATTTGATAACATTAACCACAAAAGACGAAGAAACCACAATTTAGAACATCTGCCAAAAATATGCATAACAAAGCAAGTACTGACAGGGGAATGAACTTACAGCTGCAAAGATGCAGCAGAGTGGAAATATACAATTGTGTAAGGCTTCTGTATCAAGGGCTCAAATTCCTAAAATTTCAGGATCAAGAAAGCAGTTTTAGTAGTTAGATGAATCTCAACAAGGATAAGGAAATTGATTAAAGTACTTTTACTAATACTGAAACAAAATAGCAAATAAACTCTCAGCAATTTCTCAGACTGAGGGACAATGGATAGTTCACGGCAAATGTAACTACCACTGTTCCATTTTGACACTACTTGTGGACTGTAAAGCATGTTGTAACCCCATTACCTTCACTATATAAAGCACAAATCGCTCTAGATCAAGACATCGCAGCAAAAAGTGTGCTCCCACAATAACCATTACAGGACGACCTTCACTATCAACTCCACCTCTGTAACTGAAAGAGAATAAAATAGGGATTCATCTATTACATGCTACCCAAATCACCAATATGAGGACCCATAACTATATACTGTTTTTCCTACACATAGAATGGCTTTTCACCAAGCAGTTACAATGAAAAATTTTTGCCATCAATGTCCATATAGCTTTTGACATGGCTGAGAAATACAAGAGAGATCAGTGACCAAACTTACGTACTAAACTTCAACAAAAAGTATTAAATTATGCAAACAGAACAAAACTTTCCGCTTTCTAAATTTATACATTGTAGAAAAGAATTAGCATAATTGTGCTCTAAATTGGACATACAAAAATGATCATGATGATTAGCAAATGCTTACACAATTTTCATCTCTGCAATTTCAGAAAGATTAAGAGAATTAGCTTTAGCAAGGTATCTGGAATGAAGAGAGTATTCTTCAGCAGCTGAAAGTGGGGGGCCCCCAAGATCACCAAATCCAAGCATTTTAGCACAATTCCATCTACTCTGAGCTTGAGCAGTTTTTTCCCATTGTTCCTGGCGTCTCTGATCTGGATCCTTAATTAAGGACATGAAGGCAGGATCCAAGTATGAGTCCAAATATGATGTGTTCCTGTAAGCATAAAACTCATGCACTTAGGTTGCCTAGCAAACTACATCAATACAGAAATAAACTTCGAAGCCATCTCAAACCATAATGCACATCACTAGAAGTCAATTCAAGTGACATAATCTTGCCTCAATACATATGTGAACATTTATTTACTTCGTATAGAGTACAGATATACATACATATGTAGACTAGCCACAATCCAACAATGCATAACTGTGAATGATAAATCTAGATAGAATCTTTGGTCAGAACAATAAGGAAAGACAATAACTTTGTTGCAGCTAAGTCCACTGACCTGCGTACCAAGCCAACATCACTGACGGGCAGGTCATCTTGAGGTTGGGGTGGTTTTGAGATGAGTTTCTTGGGTAAAGGCTTTATTCTAATTTTACGTTCATCAATTATAGTCTCCCCATTCTCATCCCCCACATCAGCAGGCAGCTTTGTGATGGCCACTTCTTCCTCATGTTTATCACGAGGAAAGTAAAGTGGAAGCAATCTGTACCGCGAAAAGGAAACCAAGTAATGATCTCAGGCTATAGGGCCCTGATAAGAAGTTATAAAAGAAAAAGGAAATGCTTCCTGCCAAATCGGGGTACCATATCTCTGATTACAAAATGAAACACTATGCTTCAAGTGTAAAAGGCCATAGGAGGAATGCAATAGACAAGTACCTCTTATATATCTCAGTATCTGTTGATGTTACAGTACAAAAAACAACAGCTCTGATTTTATCTTTCTGTTTCTCAAGAAAACGTCGTATAGTTCCTGAACAAAAGTAAATAGAAAATCAAATGTGAATGTCATGACCATATTTAGTCTTCTACTAGTGGTCATTGTCGTAGCATATACAAATATATCAACGTGTTGTTCAGTTGCGTATACTACAGAAGGTCAGGGCACCAACATACTTTACCGTAAGTGTTGGTTCCCTTTATTTTAGAATATATATTGCTCAATAAATCAGGAATTAAGTAACTGCAATGAGCAAGGGAAACTTCTCACTTATAGCCACATGTGCAGCTGGTTCTCGTGGATAGTTTTTAGTCTCTGTATATATGCAGCCCATGGCAATACTGCATTAAAGTGTGTCATGCAGAAGTGAGCTTCATGTTCCACAGAGAGAGAAGAACAATAAATGAACAAAAGTCAAATAGCAAAGGAAAGCATGTGCAGCCAAACAACCTCTGAAGTCCATTTTCAATAAGAAGCTCAAGGCAAGAACGGTAGCAATGACTCAATGCATTCTCAGCAGCAGTATGGTACTTCACAGCATACTTAGGCCCAACTGTGTGGATGATTCTCCTACAAGGACGAAAATAAGAAGTGTTTCAAAATCTATGTTGTGAACCCATGGACTATTTCCATTTCTAGTACAAGTAAAGCAACTCAATAACTGAATAAACATAGCATTGGTACATGAACATTGCACTTGAATGATGTAATAAGCAGTCAAAAAAATCTCATATCATTGTATATCACCAAATATAAAACCTAATATTGTTTCCAAAAACTTGAAGTAGTATGATGAAAAGAGACGATTAGTGTTTGAGTATAAAATGAAAACACAAGAGGATGATATTATCAGTGTTATATGCCTGAACTAATCAGTTCCCTAAGAAACATAGACACCTGGCAGGAAGGTCATATGCACTAGTAACTTTTGCCATCCCTGTTCGACATCCACCCTGTCAGAGACAAGTATCAAGTCAGACCCCCTTCTCATTACTCCCTTCATTAAAGCACATTAGCAGAACTATAGTGAGTTCAACAGCAAAAGAACATGAAAACTAGAGTCTTTAAAAATATCTCAACGATATCAATGTCAAACAAAGTTTTTTTTTTTTTGATAAGTTAATGTCAAACAAAGTTGCTGAAGCTGTAAGAACTAATAGCATACCAGCATTGCGCATTCTTCTGCAAGACCAGGTCCAGCTGCCGCATGCAGACCAGGACTGCTGTGTGCTTCATCAAGATTCTGTAATCGACTTAAATGTATATTAAAGACTATCTCAATCACTTCTCGCTTATTCTTAACTTGATCAAAAGGACTTAAAGAGTCAGCCATTCCCTAAGATGAAGCAGGTCGTGTAGTTTCATTGACTTTAAGATATTTAGCACTCACCTCATTTGTAGAGTTCACAACAGCATCGACTTCAATATTCCATGGGTTTCCCCTCCATAAATATATCTTGGAGTTGATTTCATGATCCACAGGAAACCTTGATACCATTCCGTGGCTACTACTTTCTCCATCAGTAGGAGATGTTAAAGGATCAGGGAAATAAGAATTTGTAAATGAAGTGTCTTCTATCTCACAATCGAACGAAGATCTATTTTCTGCGTCACTCCATCGCGGAACTTGATCCAAAGTCACAACATAGTCGCCATTATCAGTAGGTGCCCCACCTCGGGTTGTGGTGGCGGGAGCCCCACTACGAAACATGCCCTTAAACTTCTGATCAGAGGCTTAGCTACACTGTTCTGGGGCTGCTTAAATCAACACTAGTAATAAACTAACCAACAAGCTTGAATTTTGTATATTCACATAACTTCCCTGAAATAAAACATCAAAGTATGTCAAATACACAGATTAGACTCCAATTCCCATGAAAACTCACGAAATTCCCCGACACAAGTATTGCCCAGATTACCCAAGAAATCAAATTTATACAAGTTTTAACTCACCTCCATCTCCCCATCACAAACAATAAATTGAAGTACAATGGAGCATAGAAACAACTAGTATTAACAACTAGTATTAAATACCCATATCCATTTTCAGCGAAATCTCCGTGAATTTGGAACAGAATCGAATTTAAAGAAACAAGAACCTTTACAATAACAACAGAAATTGGAATTCTTATCCAAACTTTCCAAAGAATCCAAAACCCTAATTTTACACAACGAAGATTTGAGAATGGAATCAAATTCGGAGAAAATAGAAGCTTACCGGCGATAATTAAATGATTGGGTGTGAAGAAGAAAATGAGATCTTTTTCCCTCTTCTAAAAATTCAATTATGATTTTTTTAAGTGAAACATTTGATAATTATTTGGGAGAGTATACATAGCGTCTTTCGCTGGCTTGATGAGCTTGCGATTTGCAGAGCTGATTTGACCAGATACGATTTAGGTTTAAGTTATCGAGAAAAGATTTCGTTTTTTCTGTTTGTCCTTTTCTGCCTATTTGACCTTATTGTAAAAAAAACTCCTTCATTTCTATTTTATCTCCATTTTGGACCCTCTTTTATTGAACTAAATTTGATACTTCTTTTTGTTTAAAATAAAAGTCGATTTAGAGTGATAAATATTTATTAAAAATTTAATAAAATATATGATATACTCTTATTAATTGTATATTGAACTCTCTTAAAAATATAATTTGTGTAATCAGGACATGAGAAAAATTAACGTATAATTTTGGAAGCAAAATTATAAACATACATAAAAAATTACGAATAATACTTATTTTAAATAATTAAGATTTATCTAAAACAATTTTATTTTAGATAGAAAGGAGTAAAAGGTAAATATGGCTTCGGACCAACGCAATTCAATCGATCCACTCAATCGATGTTGTTTTAGACGGTTTGCTTGAACTCACATAAAGCTACATGAAGTAAGTCTATCCAAACTTTAAATAGGATTGAGGTCGAGATTGAACCTAACCTAGATTGCATATTTCTAAGGTTAAGGTGGTGACTGCCGACCAAAATAATGTCATTCGGCTGACTTGTCCAAGTTTTAAGTCGACCTTAGAGTAGTTTGACCCGACCCATTATTCAAACTTACTAAACGGGTTATTGATTGAGGTTCTTTATAAATTTAAAAAATATGAATTTATTTTTTTCTTTAGTTGAGGTAAAAATAAAAGAGAATAGATTAAGAAATACCCGATGTTTTTAAAGCAGACAAAAAATTAAATTGGTAAAACAAAAAATTTAAAAAGTTTAACTGATATTAGACTGTCATAAAATTTAAAATTTAAAATTTTGAAATATAATTTAAAGAAATTGTTATCAAAAAATTCGAAGTTTAATTAAAAAATTATTAAATAAATTTTATTTATTTATTTTAGTTAATAAAAACTTATTAATTTGTTAAAATTAACTGATTAATTAATAAATCAATTAATTTTTAACGATAAAAGTTATTAAAATAAATAGAGTTAAAAAGTTAAAAATTAAACCGAAAAATTAGACAATTTAAAAATTTTATAATTAAACGGGATAAACTGAATAAGCATTTTAATCATTGAAAAACAGGGACTAGTCTTTATTTTACTTTTTTTTCTTACTCCCTTTGATTGACAGGTAACGTCTGGATCTAATTGTTATGTAGTTAATAATCAAATTCTATAATGTTTATGTATAATGACAAATAAAATATTGTATATTGCAATAATTTGTATAAGTTCATATTAAATTTATCACTAAAGTTTAAAATGAAAATCGAAATTCATAATTCAACATGAAAAGACTAAAAAGCCCATACGATTATAGTTGGCATATTATATAACTACAAATGTTCGTATTTATAAAACTGTAAATTTGCAAATTTTTTATAAAAATAAATTGAATAAATTCTCATAAATTACAATTAAATCCTGATTATTTTTAAATTATAATTTAGTTAAAATTTTGAAAAACAAATAAATGAAAAGTAGAGATATTCTTTTTAATTATTAATATGTCAAGACATATAATTTACAAATTATTATACATATCATGGCGATATATTTACTATTTAATAATTTATTTAATAGATATTTAAAAATTATTAATTCCTATTTACAAAATTATAAAAAATAGATTATTTGAAGTAAATAAATTGATATTCACAGATATTAGTTATATTAAATAATTTTAATTATTAATTCGTTAAGTAATTTATTTGAAACACATAGTTTAAAAGTTATTGTATTTATCGAATTTTTGTTTAATATGCTTAAAGAATAAGGATTTTTATTAAAAATTAGAGTATTTATATCAAATTATTTGCACTAAAACATAGTAATGTTATGTTACTCAAGAGAATACAATTGAACAATGGAAGTAAATATATTAGTATCCAATTGTACTAATGAAACAAGAAGAATTGGAGCTTTCCTTTATTATTATTATTATTAAACCCAGGTTGGAAGTTTAATTAGAGATGACAATTAGGCTCCGGCTGAGTCTTGTTATATCAAAGTTATGAATTTTGTATCGTACCGATCAAAAAATAGTATGAAATAAGTAAACGTCGTTAACAGCTATAAATACCGGTCGGTATCGGCCGAAACCAAAATTCTAGCCGGTATTGCAAGGACTAAATTGCAATTCCGAAACTTAACCCTAAAAACTACCCCCCCCCAACCCTGACTAGTTCTGCTATACCTATCGCCTCTCCCTCGACTCTCCCTCTCGTCGTCTCCTCCTCAGCCTCTCGTCGTCTCACCGTCGCCATCTCCCTTTCCGCATCTTCCTTCAACCTGGGCTCCTCCCTTGGTGTCGTTTGAACTCTTGAAGAGGCCACGTCTTCGTCTTCCTCCACACCATAGCACGTCGTCGCAGCCATACCACACCCGCACCGTCCGTCGCACCTCAGGGGCACCACCAAGACATCAACTTTGTACCAATTGATCATTGGGGTCAGTACAATTCAAGCGGATATCCTCCCATTGACGATTGAATTTCAGGTTTTTATTTTTCCTCTTCTTTTAATTTTACTTGTATTTGATGTTTAT
>JAOSBM010000001.1:1770853-1781466 GCA_027568955.1 Erythroxylum tenue
CCTAGCAGTTGAATCAATTAATTCCTAGTTGCGCACCTAGAAACTAACAAATCCAATTAAAAAGACAGATTTGAAATTATCCAATGTTCATTAACAATCAAGAAAAAGATTAAGAATATCTCACCATAATAACATGGAACTTGGATCCCTCAATCAAGACACGAAAAATTAGTTAACCATAATTAAATTAAAATCAAAAGAAATAATAAAAGAAACTGAATCCATAACTAGTCTTTATTGAAATTAATAAAAATCCCTAATTAAAATCTATTGTTAAACTTAAAGACAAAAATCAGAAAATTAAATTAACTAAAATCTCTAAGCCTACGTATAAACTACTTAACCTTGTAAAAGAAATAAACTAGGAAAACTAGTTAAAGTGACTTGCGGCAATCCTGATGAGTGAAAGGTATAATGAAAGAAAACAAATCCTGATGCGGCAATCCAATGAAAGAAGTTGATGAGTGATGATGTTATTGGAGAAAGTCAGCAATTGCGGCTGTTGGGGATGTGCGTCGACGATGATGCGGCAGCCAATAGAATGGTAGGCGATGATGATGTGCTTTGAAGAACAAGAAATCAAAACAGAGGAGGTGCTTTTCTTCTTTACGTAAGTGACGGACTTTTGTAAGTAAGCGGTGGAAAATTAGCTTCCCGAAAAAGCTGAAATTTGAGCTTTTTTGAAAAGCTTCAAATCTTGGCTTTTTAAAAAGCTGTATTCTAGCTTTTAAAAAAATTGTTTTTGGAAATACTTTTTAATTTTTCAGCCAAATAATCATTTTTTCCTTAAAATAACTTTTGCGGTGTGAAAAAGTACTTTTGGGACTTTCAAAAGCCGAAACAAACAGGCACTAAATCTAATTTTATTTGATAAGAGTTCCAATTTATTGCTTTTACCAGATTCGGCAAGAATCCAATAAATTTCGACTTCAAGATATGATATGAAAATGAAAACTTTGGCGATGTCGGCCACAGGACTCATGTGGCCGACGTTAACTCCACGCCAATCCATGCCAATGTCTAAAAAAATCAACGAAGCAAACACGTTCTGACACGAATCGATGACCCTTTCTCCATTAATATCTCATACCTAACGACAACGAACACGTAGGTATTACCAGTCGAGTCATGTCAACTTTCAATATATATATAATTATATATAGATCAAAAGCTCTATCTTCCATTATTGATTCGTAATCTCTATCTTATCCTTTTGCTGTAGCATCCTATCTAACTTCAGCTGTTATTCCTATGGAGCCAACTGATTCTTCCCAGAAATCTTCTTCGGGTCTTTTCTCCAGCGCCAAGTTGGTGGCTGAAGCTGCACAATCCACTCTCCGCCATGACACTGACAACTTAGACAAGGGAAAGGTCGCCGGGGCTGGTGCCGATCTTCTCGATGCCAGCCAAAAATACGGCAAGCTGGATGAGAACAAGGGTATTGGTAGTTATGTGGAGAAGGCTGAGGGTTATCTCCGCCAGTACAACACTTCCCAGGCCCCCACCGCTGAGAAAACACATCCGCCTCATCAGTCGCATGGAGACAGCGAGGGTGGAGAAGAAGAGAAGAAATCTGAAGGTGGGCACGGCGACTACTTGAAAATGGCTCAAGGGTTTTTGAAGACTGAGGAGTCAAAGCCGTCGTCACATGAAAGTGAGGATGGTGAAGAGAAGAAAGCTGAAGGTGGGTATGGTGGTTATCTCAAAATGGCTGAAGGGTTCTTGAAGAAGAATTGAGAATTCATCGTATCATCGAAAACAAGGGGAATATTGTGTCAAGTTAATGTTAACGTGTGCTATGTCTGTTTTCGTAATGTCATGCGTGAAATTTGCTCTTAGATGGCGTTTTATGTTGTGTATCTAAGCGTTACATATGTAAAAGCTTTGTTGTACTATCTAAGTTTATCATATAATATAAATAAGTCTATGTTTAAGGAAAGTTTGTGTCCAATTTGTTATGGTTAACGAGGTTTATTCGGCTAACTCCAATTTGTTTCAGTTCAAAGTCAACGAGTTTGACCTAATTTAAAATTAACTGACCCGATTCTTTTAAATTTCATATTTTAAGTGATCTAAGTTCAATCTAATTGTTTGTGGACTTTTGTTGATCTTCAGGACGCCTTTAGCTTTGTTTGAATGGAAGGAACGGAAGAGAAAAGAAAGGAAGAGAATTGTATTTCTCTTGGTTTCTTTTGTTTGAACAAAAATAAGTGAAGGGAAAGTAAGAGAATGGAGAAGAGTACGAAAGAAATTTGGACCAAATGTATTTTCCACCAAATTAGCGAGAAAGGAGGAGGAATTCAAGATAAAGTAAAACAAGATAAGTAAATTACCATTAAATCCTTATTTAACAAAAGATAAACAAGTTCTATAATAAATGGTATAAAGGTCTATAAGTTTGAATTTCCTTATTTGATAAATTAGGAAAACAAACAAGGGAAAGGAAATTTCATTTCTCTTCCATTCTTTGCTCCTCTTTTCTCCTCAATGTTTTCTTTCCGTTCTCTTGTGCAAGTAAGGATCCAAACAAAGACTTAAGCTAATAGATTTTATGTTATGTCAATTTGAACTTGACCGATTAACGTAATTGTGATCTTATAATGCAATATCATTTTTTGCTATAATTGTTGTTTTTATTTTTGTATTTTTTATTTATCCACTCAGTTGATCCGGTTGGTTCTTTGCGCCTAGTTTTGGCGTAGTAATTATATTTCAATTCATCCTCTTTTTTCCGAGGGTTTTATAATTAGACATTGGACCATTTCATATGATGAGAGTTGCGATGTATTGGGCACTGCTTTGCTATGTGCTAATCATGGAGTTATTATAGAAAATACCTTATTTAAGGACAATAATGTTGCAAATACATTCTTTGCGTTTAACCCAACTCAAGTTGAAAAAGTTTATTCAATAGTCACTGTTAACCCCTTTCGGTCCCAAATCTTTGGGGTTGTTTTTTTTTTTGGTAAATCAGAAAAGTTTTATACAAATAATAAAATGTTATATACATATCTAAAGATTCCTACACAAGAATCTCTTAACAACCAAAAGGAGATCCAATTGAACCTACAGCATTCCTTGCAACCTAATTCCTTTCAACAATCACAACCACCATTTTCTATATAACCTTCCTACCAAGAAACCTTAGAGAGCTACCTAATCAATACAGAAGCACAAGTTTACCAACAATAATTTCCAGCTGCAAATTCAAGCAACATTAAATACAAACCTAATCTACTATCAACACAATCTAAGAAGAGTAATGTTCTTCGAGTTTCCTTGTTCACCGGCAAATTTGCCCACATCTCACATACCTTCATTAATAGGAATTGTATTTGTTCTTCTGCCCTCCATCTGTCAGTAGAGGTCTTTGATCTACTACGGAGAGATGCTCTTGTCTAATCCACTCGATGTTACCTTTACTTGTTGTTTTCAAACAAGGAGTTTTCGAGGCGCTGACTTCACTTCTGCTTTGCTGAAAAGGAATTAGATACCCACCCTTGTTCTAGTCTGAAAAACTAACAACTCCATTTTGCTTATTGGATGGGGTGGTCAAGATTCTCTGGGTTTGTTGCGTGTTTTTTGTTGTGAACAGTAGCCATGGTTTCTGTTGATCATAGTAAGTGTCTTGCATTGATTTATTTATAGCTGTGGGAGGTTCTGGGTGTTAGACGTGCTTAGCAATAACATGCTTTTCAACTAGTATCCTTCTTTTTGAGTTACCGAGTACAGCTTCCTATTTTTGTTTGTCATAAATAACGAGGTTTTCTGGGGAGGGGGTGTCACAGGTTTTATTTTGTTGGATTCCTTATGGAGTGTGAAACTTTTTCTCTGCATATATGTTCATACATTGGATTCCTTGTTTTTAATGGGTCTGTTTAAGCAAAGTTCCCCTTCTCTAACATAGTTTCTTCTTTACTCGTACGTTAGTTATATTCGTTGGTTGAGAGTTACTAGTGTAAGTTAGACAGTTAGCAACGGTAGTTGTATTACTGCTTGAAGGCTAGGATTGCAGTACGTAATGTCGTGAAGATACGGAGTTCTTTACTTAGAAAGTCGCAGGGTGTAGTTGTAGACGGTGAAAGCGAGGGAGAGGACAAGAGAATGAGGTATTGAATATTGTTTTTGTCATTTAGCAAGGCATTTATTACCATTCTTTCGAAATAGTTTTTCAGACTTTGGAAACTTGCGATTTCGTCGATTCCCTTAATTGGGAATACCACCAAATGCGCCGCAGCACCTTTTTCTTGCGTGTAAATTATGGTCGGAGATTGTGGATAGGATATAATCCTCTCCCATTAGTCTTTTCCTATTGTTTACCGTTAGTAACACACACTTTTGTCATTACGCGACCTCCATTGGTAGTTAAGGTTTTTATTTGTGCTGGGCATAACGTGTTTTTGTGAAATCTTTCTTTCTGTAAACTCTCCAAAGACTCCTTCGTCAGCACTTCAGTATTTTTCCTTATGAGCTCTCCTCCTGTGACGAGAACGTGGGTGTTTTTACAGGATTGAGGTTCCCTTCGGTTGGCTCACTAACTATTTACTTTCCTCCGTTTATTTTAGTTCTATTTTATCTTTATTGTCTTTTCATATTTGTATTAGTTTTATTATAAGTATTATTAGCACCTTTGAGTATTATTAGTATTAGTATTATTTGCATTTACTTTATTTATATCTATAGATTTTGGTATTCCCTATTAATTATATTTTCATTTATTTATGTATTTATTGTAATTTTAGTTGCATAAAATTTTTCTGGGCTAGGTTTACCTTTTTTTCTGTAACTTGCATCATTCTTATATTGTCTCATTTACACGTGGGTCTACTGAAAATAGTCTCTCTACTATGTAGTGGTAAGGCTGCGTACTATCAGACCTTCCCAGACCCCGCTTCATTGTGAGATTTCGAACTAGATGATGATGATGATTAGTTATATTTTTTTTATATCATTTGTATTTTATGTCATAGGCAAGTTGGTCTGGCTCTAAACCTACTTGCCTATGACTTCGTTTATTAGGAAATTTGTGCAGCGAAAGATCTTGAATTTGAAACTTTTTACATCAAAAAGATTCTCTTAAACGAAGGTATTGTACTTGGACGGCGGCTCAAGATCAACCTTATAAAAATCTTATATTCCCTAAGGACATTCTATCATGTGGAAATGCTCTTTAATAAAACTTTAGCTTTAGCCGATTATAACCAAGAAATTACCAGTTTCGCTTGGTGGGCTAGATATGCCTAACTTATTAATTTATCTTGTAAAATATTGAGAGTTTATGTAGCACATGATCGATTAATCGTATTTTGGGCTAGAGCAATAAACCTATTTAAAGTGACTCGCTCTATATCGGAGAAGCCAATGTATGAATAAGGATTAATTTCACTTCCCCATGATACTCTAGGTTGGGGTAGGTTTGGGGAGTAAAGAATATTGAATTCAATCAAGCTTTAGATTAAGTTTAAATTCAATTATAAGTTAGACTTCAATCGGATCTTTAATCATTAAATAAAATAATATCGTTTTAAGTTAGACTCGATTTTTAATCACGAATAAAATAACGGTAGAAAATAATTTAAAAAAAAGAATAATTCATAGTTTTTGGCAAAGGAATGTTTGTACAGTGGCATCAATAATAGATGAAACACTTAAATGAGCCTTTAGCTCTGCTCTTGGCACGTTCCTTGCATTGGTTTGGTGCAGAGATGGAGAGTAGGTGAGGAGCACACTGTTCAGATGATTACTATTTTGTCAGCTTCGAGTGAAGATACACAAGTTGTTGCCAATACATGGAGGTATGTGATCTTTTTCATATTCCAGGAAGGATAAGTTAGTTTCTGCTTTAAAAGCAGAAACATGTCCTGGGAAATTTTCCTGTTTTTCTTATTACGTTTGCCTTTTCTTTTACCTCGAGCTCCTCATTTCTTTCTTTCTCTGCTGTCTTGGCTCTTGCCGCTTGTGCTATCTGAGTTACAGCCTCCATCTCCTTGCCAAAATTTTCCGAGGCTTTTAACTTCATTACGTCAGTTTCTTTCTGCAGAGAAGCAACTGGGCCATTGGTATCTGAAGTTTAGTCTGAATTGTGTTGTGGAATGATAAATGAAGCAAACCTCTGTTCTATCCAGTTTCTGTCTAGCTTTTGTTTTCTTCTTGTTCTCCCATTTAAGTATTCGGGCATTCTGCTCCTCATAAAAAAAAAAAGCAGGATATATCTCAGATGATTACTATTTTGTCAGCTCCGAATGAAGACACACAAGTTGTTGCCAATACATGGAGGTATATGATCTTTTTATATTCCAGGAAGGATAAGCTAGTTTCTGCTCTAAAAGCAGAAACATGTCTGGAAAAATTTCCTGTTTTTCTTATTACGTTTGCCTTTTCTTTTACCTTGAGCTCCACATTTCTTCCTTTCTCTGCTGCCTTGGCTCTTGCCGCTTCTGCTATCTGATTTACATCCTCCATCTGACGGCCAAAATTTTCCAAGGCTTTTAACCTTCTTTCCTTAATTTCGCTCTGCAGAGAAGCAACTGGGCCATTGGTATCTGAAGTTTAGTCTGAATTGTGTTGTGGAATGATAAATGAAGCAAACCTCTGTTCTATCCAGTTTCAGTATAGCTTTTGTTTTCTTCCTGTTCTCCCATGAAAGTATTCGGGCATTCGCCTTCTCATACCTGAGATTCTTTTCATTGGTAAAGAAAAAAGGCAGGATATATCTCATTGCATTTAATCTGGAAACTTGCCACGTTTTCATTATCACATAGAATGAGTTTCTAAATTTTTGACAATTTTGATAAAGTTCAACTACCCTCATCAGGATGAACAAGTACCTTGTTTTGACCTTAGCCAACTCCGCTTTTTCCCAATCATCTGCGTCCAGATTTCCTTTTCCAGGTTTTGTTGGTGTTTGATTTTCAGTTTTAACTGTCGGGCCAATAGGCTTACTTGTGGATGGCAAATCAGGTTTTGGTGCAGCATTTTCAGGTTTCTTGGAAGGCATATCTGGTTTTGACACTGATATCTCAGGTCTGCGGGTAGGAACTTCCTCTTTTGGCTCTACCTTTCGAGATTTCAGATCATTCTCGGAAAAGGTTGGAATCCTTTCCGTTGACAAAGCTGGCTTAGAAGTGGAAGTCGGAGTCTTTTTCAGTGATGGAACAGGACCATCAATCTTTACAGTTATGTCTTGCTCTTTGTTATCTGGTGTCTCTCGATTTCTCATAGAACCAGCTGCACCTGATCAAACCATGCAATCAAACATTGTTCCCTGAACTACAACCAGGAGCTCATTTCACAAGGTTTCTTTCTTCAAACATGTCTTTACCTGAAAGCTGTTTAGATGTCGAAGCTTTTGTTGCTTCCTCTTTGCTTTTGACCTGGTCCAAAGAAGCTTTGGGGCCCTGGCTTACTTTCTGCATTGGGATTGCTGACTCGTTTAGTGATGCAATCACGTACGCAGCAGCTGCCACTGCAGTCGCCTGCTCTATCTCATCAAGATCGTAATTACGACTCATTTGTCGAGAAAGCTGCCTGCGGAACCAGTTCTGAGGTCTCTTCTTCTCTGCAAGATCCCATAAATTAGACTTATCATGTACTTTTCCTTGTGAAAACAATGGTGTCTAAGAGGTTACCTTCTTTAAATGACACAGTCTTCTGAATTGGAGTTCTTCTATCTCTGATGCTGCCGGACTCTTCTGGAGTTCCTCGTCCCGAATACTTTCCCCTGGGAGAGTCCTTTTATCAATAGCTTCGGTTCATCGAACGTCAAAAAGAGAGAACAGTGAATGATACGTACCGGGTCTGCTTGATCAAGTACTCCATTGCTTGAGAAAACACCAGGTCTAAGATATAGCAAGTTTCGTCAATCGTTCAGGATGCATTCGGTTGATGCTTGCCTGAAGGTGAAGCTTTGATAGATAAAGAAGAAAAAGGTTTAAATGATCGTAGGTTGTGAAGGGCAAGCAACGTTTCAGATAATTTTAGCCTTAACGTACTTTCTCACGAAAAGGATCCTTCTTGCTTGATGTTCTTCTCAAATCTCAGCAATCAAAGGCTAAAAGCTGCCTTTTTGGCTTCCTTCGAGTGGACAAGAATCCATCTTCCTGTTTTCTTGTAGGACGAATCTGTATGACAGTGTATCATCTTCTTCCATGCCAAACAATATTGCTTTTATTTTTCCATTCCTAGAATCAAACTGCTGTTCTGCATCACTTTTCTTTAATTTAATTTGAACCTAATATATAATTATCTTATGTGTAACGATTATTTTTATTAATATAATTATCAATATTTTAAAAACCGGGCCGAAAGTTAAATCCGTAATACAAGAATTTTAAAGTTTAAAAGGTTCAACCGGTATTAAACGGTCATAAAATTAGCTAAAGGTTGAAAAAATTTTAAAATATGATTAAAAAAGATTGTCTTTGTCTATCGAAGATGTGAAGTTTAATTTAAAAATTTATTAAATAAAAATTTATTTATTTATTTTAGTTTATAATAATTTATTAATTAATAGAAATCAACTAGTTAATTAATAAATTAATTAATTTTTAACAAAAAAATTATTAAAACAAATTGAATAGAAAAGTTAAAAACCTAACAAGAAAGTTAAAACGATTCAAGATTTTTACAATTGAACACGCCAAACCGGTTAAGTTTTTTAATTATTAATAATATATTATATTTTAATAGTATTATGTATCTTTATTTTTGTTTTTATTGCCTTGTAGTTTCTTTCAATTTATTATAAAGAATTTATGTCAAATTAGTGAACATAATGTTTTGTACATATGAATTTTTATTTTACAATGATAAATAACATTTATAATAAATATAAAAAGAGATCAATTTATGATACATAATTATATTTTGCAGAAAATAATTTTATATATTGTCTTGTGGACCATTGGCCTTCCCCTTTTGCTCTTAAAGAATAACAAATACTGATATACAATAGAGGTTACTATCTTCACTAAGCTTGAAATTCTGAATCAGAGACTTCAAGAACTTTATGAATACCAATTGGGTTTGCACCAGCCTTGAATGCATTACCTTCAATGTACCTGTGTTGAGAAATTTGGTGAAGAAGTTCTTCCTTTTCAGTAGCTATATCAGAACAAATGCCAAAATATTGCAGGATTCTTAAAACAACATCTGGCTGCAGGAAGAACTTACATTTCTTTCAAATTTGGATGTTTATAGTAGGCATCTGGAATTATACCTGTAAACTGATTGTGATCCAAATACCTGGAATACAATCATTGGCACATTAACGAACCTATATGAGGAACTACATTGCATGTGTTAAAGCATCAGGAAACTAATAATTTGTACACAAAAGCACTGGCATTCATGTCTTAAAGAGCCAGGGATATGGGAGTTCTGCAACTACTGCTATGCAGATATTGTCAACATAATCATGCAGCTTCTTCGGAAACATGAACACCAACAAGGTCAGTTCATGTTTGCAAGTGTAAAGGAAGATATAAGATAAACTCCGAAAGCACAAATTTAACCTAGCGGCCTTTTTGCGATCATGTAACACGTAATTGGCATATGAGGAGAGTATCCAAGTTCTTTGTGGATAAAATAAATAACTATAGCCCTTTGGTGGTCATGTAATTGGCAAAAGAGGACAGCACTAAAAATCTTTGTCAGGAAAGGAGCTTCACAAAAGAAAAGATTTACAATTAGAACTTACAAATAGGTTAATCTGGGGATATAAGCAAGTCCAGAGGGAATTACTCCAGTCATTTTATTGTAGGATAGGTGCCTGTGACAGAACAATCCACAAATTACTCAAAACCTTATCACTGTAAAAAATTTAAAATATGACAGTCATGAGGCTGGAATATGATTTGCTAACATCAAGTAAAGCCAACAAATCAAGCAAAGTTAATAGCTTACAAAATTTCCAAGTTGGTCAAGTTTGCAAGTTGTGCAGGGACAAATCCGGTGAGATAATTGTTATCCAAATACCTACAAAAGCATTTAAGAGTAAGATGTACAGTTCAGTCATAGAACTGAAAAATCTCAGCTTAGAGATTTTCAAATAGCAGATTCATATATGCTTACAGGTTCCGAAGAGATGGAAAGCAGCCATTGATACGTATTAGTTCCCTAAGAGTTCCTACCAAATGATTGTTTCCAATATCCCTACAGATTTGTACTACGGTGAGACACCATACAAACATAACAATAATATTTCTGTACAAAAAAATTTAAGAGGAAGAGAATTACAAGTGTCTAAGATTTTGTAAACTCCCCAATTCAGCAGGAATACGGCCAGAAAGGCGATTCTTGTGCAAGTATAGATACCGGAGCTCAGGAAGACTCGCTAGCTCCTTTGGGATTTCTCCTTTGAAACTATTGAAGCTCAGATACCTGTTAAATTTTACCCTCTTCAATATCTTATTGTGAAAATAGAAACAGAAACACATTTCAATTTCTTCTGGAAAGAATTCATTCACTTAACAGATGGGTAAGACTCTTAAGCTCGCCAATTTCGGGAGGAATGGCATCTTGCAACTTGTTCCATCTCAAATTACTGACAAAAAACCAGAAGAACATATCAATCAGACAAGATTAAGCATTTAGCAGAAATCAACAATAAGACG
>JAOSBM010000001.1:1796335-1840330 GCA_027568955.1 Erythroxylum tenue
TAGTTAATGATAGTATTTGCCTATTTGAGTATTAGTAGTTAATGAAATATTTAAAAAATATTGTTATTTTAAAATATCTGTTGTCATTATTATTTATTATTAAGATGTTTGAAAATATGGTTGATGTAAATTGTAAAGTAGTAAAGTATACAGTATAACTGTATAATATACTAAAGGATCATTTTGTAATTTTTAAAAATTTTAGGGACTATTTTATAAATTTAAAAAATTTTCCGAAACGGTACCCGATACCGGTACAGCTCCGTTCCAGAGCTCAATCCGGTACTGAACCCGGTACGGTATTCATAACATTGCTCATACCCCTTCTCTCATACCCCTCAAATAAGCACACAGTTTTTTATTACCTTATCAACAACTAACCAACCTATTCTGGTTTAAGGACGTTTGAAGTTTTTTACAATCTGCCTCCAGTTTTGCTTCACAGGCTTTTGTTATTCCATTGAAAGACTGAGAATCGCAGTGCCAATGCTTATGTGACAGTTTGACAATCAAATGAAAGTAGAATCACAGAAGATTGTAGATTTGAACACCTTCAATTACCTTACTAATTACTCCAGTTTCGCATTAACGGTTTAGAATTCCCCCGTATTATTGTGGATATTTATGAGTCTATGTAGAATTTCTAACCTTGCGTTTGGTTATTGTCTTCAAGGGTGAGGACAGTGGACAAGGACGCTCCAGTTCTATCCTTAACGCTGTTTGCTTGATGTCTTCATTAATTTATGTCCCGTCTTCAGTAGATAAGGACAGAAATTTCTGTCCAATCCAAAAGTGAGGTACAGACAAATGTTGTCCAACGGACAAAAATGAGAAAAGACGAAACTCACCCTGTTCTGTCCGAAACCTACACACGTTATCCTCTGTCGCACCTCGTCTTCTTCCATATGCTTCGGTTTATGAGCTTCATCTCTGTCTCACCTCCTCTTCGTGATCAACTTCTTCATCTCTCTCGCACCTCGTGTTGTTCCTTCTGCCTCGTTTTAACCTCTCCCACGAAACCTAAAACAAATAACAGTCAAGATCGAAGAATTTCTTTTATACTTTCATAACTATCAATCTTAAAAGGAATCTTAAGCAAGTTTTTTTGGTTTAATTCATACTCTTCCTTTGTTATTTCTCTCCAATAGAATGGTATCAGAACCACTTCAAGTAGAATTATGATGAACAGAATATTTCATTTCCAATCTCTAAAACTTATCAAGGAGAACTATGAAAATTGGTGCATTAGAATGAAAGTTGCTTTAGGATCACAAGACGAGCGCGGGAGATTATAGAGAATAAGTATGACCAACCGGAAAATATAAAAGTAATAACAACTGCACAAAAAGATACTTTGCAAAAAGTTTTTAAAAAAAAGACTAGCAAGCATTTATTCTTATTCATATGTTTGAAAATATTTCTTTTGCAACATACGTTTGAAAAGAATGCCCTGAGTCAAACTCATTTGGGCTAGAGGTAATTCAGCCCAGCCTAACTCCTACTCAGCCAAAACAATATCGTTTTGCTTATAAAGATGAGGTCTTGGGTCGGACCGATTCTGGGCAGGCTGAGCCCTAGATCGACCCGAGGTCTTACCCGTCATCTTAAAAAAAAGAAGATACACGTCAGCAATTTGTTAAAAAACATAATAGCAGTCGAGGAAGAATATGAGGTAGAGGTTGAGGTTAGACTTAAGGAAGAGGTAGATGAGACAGAACTTTGTCTAATGATGAAGAATTAGAATTTTAGAAGTCAAGAGGACGTGATGGAGGTGGTTGATTTCAAGGTGATCATGGTAAAGAATCTAATATACATGATATAATTGTCAAGGTTTTAAATTATTTTAAAGAAGAAAAGGCAATTTTTGTTAAGACTAAAGAAGACGAAGAGTCCACTTTGTTGTTGAATTACAATGGATATAAAGAAAGGAATAATGAATTTTGGTGTCTCAAATCAGGAACCAATAATCATATGATTGATAATAAAGATTTGTTTTATAATCTTGGTAAGCTACTAAATTTTTTTTTATAAAGCTAAAGTTCCAATCATGGGCTAATTAAATTTATTTCTCATGTGTATTATATTTCAACATTGAAAACAAATATTTTGAGCATTGGCCGATTTTTGGAGAAAGGGTATAACTTATAAATAAGTAAAAGTAGGCTAATTATGAAAGATGAGAATGATTGCAAAAGGGCCAATGTCAAAAAATAAAAAGTTTAAACTAAAAATTAATAAGTCCCAACTATTTAAAGACTTCTTCAAATGATTCATCATGGCCATGACATCTTAGGAGGTCATTTAAATTTTGGTTCATTGGAGTTGTTATCCAAGAAAATATTAGTGTATGACATACCTTTCATAAGTTATATCAATTAAATTTGTGAAGGCTATATGTATGGTAAGCAACATAAGAAAACTTTTTCAAAGGACTCGCTCACTTGAATTGATGTATATTGATATATGTGGCACCAAGTTCTTATGGGAATAATATGAATTTTTTATTGTTTATTGATGATTATACTCATAAACTTGGAGTTATTTCTTAAAAGGAAATCTAAAACATTTGAAGTATTCAAGAAATTCAAAGCTCAAGTTGAAAATGAAAGCGATTATTCAAATGAAGTTATAAGAGCTGATAAAGAAGTAAAGTTCAGATTAGACAAGTTTATTCAATTTTGTGATTATCTTGCATTCGATATTCATTAATTGTTTCAAAGTCACTCCAAAAAATTAGTGTTGTATGATGAAAAATAGAACCTTTTTTGGTTCATAGTATGCTAAAAAGCAAAAGGGTGTCAAAGAAATTTTAGGTTGAGGTAGTGACATGTGTAATTTATTTAAATAATCGAAGTCCCCACAAAGAAATTGATGCAAATAACTCTTTAAGAAGCTTAGAATGGAAAGAAACCAAATATTTCTCATTTGAAAGTATTTGAAAGTATTGATCATATTCATGATCTTGATAAGACAAAAAGTAAATTAGATATAAAAAATAATAAAATTGTATTTATTAGTTATGCAGAAAAACTCAAATGATTATAAATTATCTAATCCTCATAATCATTAGCAGTTACGTAAAGTTGAATGAAAAAGGCTCTTTGAATGTTGCTCAAGATTAAATTTATAATCTTCTTCTTTTTATTTCATTTTTTGATTGCAAATCAGTCTCAAAATCAAGTTGTTACTACTACACCATAGACTCCTCTTCATGTAGCTCAAATAAGCTAAGAAAAATTTTCTCCTGAAAGCCTCTCCAAAGGGCCGTCTCGTTTGTAAATTTTAGATGAAATTATAAAGTAATAGAAGAAATCACCACTTTATTTTCTTTATTTGCAGATATAAAATCAATATCTTTCAAGGAAGATATCTAAGATAAAAGATAGAGGTAGGCCATGAACAAAAAGATGAAAGCTATTGAAAAGAATGATACTTGGCAATTGATAACTCTTCCAAAAGAAAAAAAAACCTACACTAGTAAAATGGATTGACAAAATGAAGAAAATGCTAAAGGAGAAGTAAGGAAGAACAAATCTCAATTTATTGCAAAGGTTTTCACTCAAAAGGCTGAAATTGATTATGACAAAGTATTTATTTTAGTGGCTCATTTAAAAACTATTCAATTGATAATTTTATCGGCGGCTCAACAAAGATGGAAGATTTTTCAAATAGATATAAAATCAACCTTCTTAGACAGAATTTTCGAAGAGGATTAGTGAAGCAACAAGTAGGTTATGTTGTTAAAGGATAAGTAGACAAGGTGTTAAAGTTGAAAAAAGCTTTATACAACATTAAACAAGTTCTAAAAGCCTAGTACACTTGTATTAATAAGTATTTCTAGAAATAATTTTTCAAAGTACCCTTATAAACATACTTTATATGCCTAGGAGGATAAGAATGAAAAAGTTATATATGATTATTTATATGTTGATGATTTGATTTTCATAAGCAATAATTTAATGATGTTTGAAGAGTTTAAGAAGATGACCAATGAATTTGAGATGATTGGTTTAGGCTTATATCTTTTTATCTTATAATTAAGATGAAGTAAAGTGAGGTTGGGATTTTCTTTCTCAAATGACATATGCATAAGCAATCTTGAAACAATTCAAAATAGATAAAATCAACTCTATTGCTACATTAATAGAATTTGGAATCAAGTTTTATAAGTTTGACAATATTAAAAAGGTAAAGCCAGCTCTCTTTAGAAGATTGGTTGAAAGGCTACTTTATAAGGATAGATATTTTGTATGGAGTTGGTGTCAGTCAATTGTTGCATGGAAGCTCCAACCTTGATTCATATAAAGATGACCAAAAAGATTCTTCTATATGTTAAAGACTTGTTTGTTTTCATTTTTTATTTTTCTTGTTTTTGTTTTTAAATTTCGTAAAAAAACTATTTGTTTGAGTTTTTAGTTTCTGTTTTTAATTTTGGTTTCTTTGAGTTTTCAATAATTATAAAAAACATAAAAGTGGTTTTTGTTTTTGTTTCTATGTTTTCCATAATCTAATTTACTATCAACTAAATATATGTTATTTAATTATTTAATATATTAATTTTTAATAAAATTATGAATCATTTAATTCATATTATATATTTAATTAACTAAAATTATTTATGAATAACAATTATGAATAATTTAATCTTACTTCATAATTTTATTTATTTTGTAATTAAATTAAATTAAATTAAATTAAATAATTATTAATAAATATAACTAAATTTAAAATATCTTCAATATATATATATAATTCAAATAAAATTTGATTTAATAATTAAAATATATTTTAAATAAATAATAATTTATAAATTAAAAGTTAATTTTAATCATTTATTTTAATATAATAAAATAAATTTACTAATAATTTGTTAGGAAATATTATAAAAGATATTAAAATAAATTTCTTTAATTAAAAATAATTTACTTTCAAGTTTAATCTAATATCTAATTATTATCAATAATAAAAATATTTTTATTTAAAAAATGAAAACTTAAAATAAAAAAATTAAAACCAAAAATAAAAGTGAAGCTATTAGTCACTAAAATATAGTTGGATAATGGTTGATTTTAAATTATTTGAATTTAGTTAATGATTAATGAGGAGAAGATGTTAATGATTAATGATTGGAAAAGTAACGATGGTTTTGTTTTCTTTATATGCACTTCTATGTGAATTGAAGTTTAAGAAACAACTCATTGTTAGTCATTATGACTTATGAAGGTATGTTATAGCTACTTCTTCTGTTGGTCATGCTATTTAATTGAGGAAATTTGAGCAAGAAGGTTTTACTGATATTTTTATTAATACTAAATTATATGTTCCATTAAGAAAAAACCCAAATTTTCATGATAAAAGTAAGTATATTGACACAAAGTACCATTTTATGAATTTTTTTAGGTAGAAGGAGATCTAGCTAAAGCATGAAAAATTTAAAGATAATAAAATTTGAAAAATTGAAAAATTTTGTAAATTAAAAGATATTCTAAGAGTTTTTTTATTTTGAAACGTAGGAACCTGTAGCCGCTACCTTTTAGAAGCGCTCTGGGTAAACTTTCAAATTGACTCAATAATTTACAAATCACGTCAAGTCAACCAGGTACTACACGCTCTAAGAGTTGTTATACTTTAAATTACAAGTTTAAAGTACAATTTATCTTCCCAACACAATTTATATAAAGTTGATTTTTTGTTATCATAAAGTCACATGTTTAAGTCACATAAACAATTTCTTTATAAAAATATAAAGGAAAGGCTGTAGTTTTAAATTTGAGTGGCATGAACTCTCTTATTAGTGTTAAAAGATTATTAATTATATACTTTTAAAATTTTATAATCGGTTTGGCCGATTAAAGCATAAAAATTATGCACCTTTTAAATTTTTGGTATAATTTTTAACTTTTCGGTTCAATTTACTTTAATAATCCTTATCGTTAAAATCTGATCAATTTATTAATTAATCGGTCAATTTTTGTAAATTAATAAGTTTTTGTAAATCAAAATAATCAATTAATGTTCATTTAATAATCTATTTTTAATTAAATTTAAAATTTTTCGATAAATAAGAATAATCTCTTTCAATTATATTTTAAGCTCTTCAAATTTATTTAATTTTTATCTAGGTTTACAATAATTTAATTACTATTAAATTTTTTAAACTTTGAATTTCTTATTTACTTTGATTCGATTTTAAAAAATTAATTATATCGAGGACATATAAAGAGATATATTGCACTTTTTAAGAATAAAAAAAGAAAATATTTGATATTAATTTATTTTTTTACGGGCCTATTATTGAACAGATAAATGATATAGTAACAGAGTAATAATAAGAGCATGCGATCTGTTTCCAATTGTTGTGACTTCTTTTCCTCATTTTTTATTTTTTATTTTTTGGTCTCCCAAGAGGTGTCTACTGGGCCGAAGCCGGTGACTAATCCTCCTTCGCTGCGGGATGCATCCCATATGGAGGCCACAGCTGGCCCAGGAGTCTGCTGCATTCCCAAAGGCAGGGATCGAACCCGGGACCTTTTGGTTAAGCGACGAGAGTATGCGCCACCCACGCCAACCCACAGGGTTCTTCTTTTCCTGATTAACCATGATTAATTCTATAGATTTGATCATCCGCTCCAGCGTAGCCTCTGGTCAAGGTCTGACAAAATATATCGCACAAAATCAAGGACAAGCTACTATTCCTTTGGAACTCTTTTTATGTCAGATTGTGTCTTTGCACAAAATCCAGGATAACCTCTGCGACAAGCCTTAGATCTCCGCCGCTTTTGGCCGGAAACCCATCATGAAAGTTTTGATTTTTTTCTCGATCATTTGTGTTTTGACCACCATCAGTGTCTCCAAGGTCTCAATCTCCGTAAACCCCACTATTGTCAATAAAACAGGCGATGGGGTCACCATTTCATGGGCCAACGTTGAGTCACCGTCGGAACT
Source organism: Erythroxylum tenue (assembly GCA_027568955.1). Lineage (NCBI taxonomy): Eukaryota > Viridiplantae > Streptophyta > Magnoliopsida > Malpighiales > Erythroxylaceae > Erythroxylum > Erythroxylum tenue. The sequence goes on from JAOSBM010000001.1 coordinate 1,803,281, forward strand.
GGACTGGCTCGGCATCTACTCGCCGCCAGACTCAGCTAACGATCACTTCATTGGCTATAAGTTTCTATCTTCATCACCAAATTGGCGATCTGGGTCGGGCTCCATTTCACTACCCCTCGTGAACCTACGATCCAACTACTCTTTCCGGATCTTCCGATGGACGGAGGACGAGATCAACCCCAAAAAACAGGACCATGATCGGAATCCTCTTCCTCAAACGAAACATTTGTTGGCAGAGTCCGATATTGTCGGATTCGGGTCTGGAAACGGGCCGGAGCAGATCCACTTGGCGTTTACGGACTCGGAGGATGAGATGAGGGTGATGTTTATCGTGGAGGGTCCGGAGGAGAGGAAAGTCAGGTGGGGTGAGACAGACGGAGTGTGGAGTCACGAGACGGTGGCGCGTGTGGCGAGGTATGAGAGAGAGGATATGTGTGATCAGCCTGCAAATTCGAGTATTGGGTGGAGAGACCCTGGATGGATTCACGATGGAGTGATGAACAACTTGGGAAATGGTGTTAAATACTTCTATCAGGTAACTACTCTATATGCATTGGAATCCATGTCATGTGATTATCTCCTAGAATTTATCATTTTATCTTCTTTTCTGCTACAAACTCGGGTTGCTTTAGCTTTTTACGGCGATTTGTTAACAGGTTGGAAGTGACTCTAAAGGTTGGAGCAAATCTCAAAGCTTTGTGTCACGAGATAGGGATTCAGATGAAACAATAGCTTTCTTGTTCGGAGACATGGGTACTGCAACACCATACACTACTTTTCTGCGTACTCAAGATGAGAGCATATCAACCATGAAATGGATTCTTCGAGACATAAACGCTCTTGGTGATAAGCCTGCTTTTGTTTCACACATTGGAGATATAAGTTATGCTCGAGGCTACTCATGGTTGTGGGACCATTTTTTCACTCAGATCGAACCTGTTTCTTCCAAGGTGCCATACCATGTTTGTATAGGCAATCATGAGTATGATTGGCCTTTGCAGCCATGGAGGCCCGACTGGTCGTATTCTGTTTATGGGAAAGACGGGGGTGGTGAATGCGGTGTTCCTTATAGCCTCAAATTTAACATGCCTGGAAACTCTTCAGAATCAACCGGGACAAATGCTCCTGCCACACAAAATCTTTACTACTCATTCGACGCTGGGGCTGTGCATTTCTTATACATATCAACAGAGACCAATTTCCTTTCTAGAGGTCACCAATATGAATTCATTAAGCATGATCTGGAATCAGTTAATCGAAGCAAGACCCCTTTTGTGATAGTTCAAGGGCACAGACCAATGTATACTACAAGCTATGTGAATAAGGATGCACCAATGAAGGAGAGAATGCTCGAACACTTGGAACCTCTTTTTGTCAAATACAATGTTACGCTTGCATTATGGGGTCATGTTCATAGATATGAAAGGTTCTGTCCAGTTAATAACTTCACCTGTGGACACACCTGGAAAGGGTTTCCAGTCCATGTTGTGATTGGGATGGGAGGACAGGATTGGCAGTCAATATGGCAACCTAGACTGAACCACCTAGATTTGCCAATCTTTCCACAACCCAAGTATTCTATGTACCGTGGAGGTGAATTTGGTTACACAAGATTGGTAGCCTCAAAGGAGAAGCTAACACTTTCGTACGTGGGGAATCATGATGGAGAGGTGCATGATATGGTGGAAATTTTGGCATCAGGAGAAGTTCTCAGTGGTGATGAAGATGTTGTTGGTGATGATGATGGTGACGGTGAAACTAGTACCAAGATGAGTTTCTGGTGGTACGTCGAAGGAGCAAGTCTCCTGGTACTTGGAGCTTTTATTGGCTATTTCCTTGGGTATTTTTCACATACAAGAAAGAAAAATGGTTCGAGAGGCAGCTGGATTCCTGTGATGAATCAAGAAACATGAAACACTGAGATGAAACTGTGCTGTTTGCCTGAAATGCATTATATGCTCGCTGAGATTCTTATCCTGTTCGCAACAGGGCACTAGGATCTAAACGTCTTAAATGATATTGTAAATAAGTGTCTAAGAGAAACTATGGGAAAGTATTGAATGTAGATATTTAGTCTTTGGTAAACGGGTCCTGTCTCTGATTATCTAATGCACCTATGATCTTAATAAGTTCTAAGGAACTCTTTTCTTTTGCACCACCTGCATTTGAAGTTGACTGTTTTATTTACATGTAGTCGTTGATCCAATGGTTAGATTCAAATTCTCCAGGTTCAGAAGACCACTGTCTAAAGCAACCCACAACAGGATTGATAAGTTGTTGTCATTATTGTTTCATCGCTTGAATCTCAAAGTAACTTTGAATTTACATGGTTTTTTGAGATACATATCCATTGAGAATTATATGCAAAAGAATAAAAGAAATATAAGATCCTGTCAAGAAATATTTTCCTATACAAACTGAGTAATTCCCAGATGGCAGCTAAACGTATACAGCGAGGGTGGTCATTCGCTTAAGCTGAAGAAAGATTAGTCAAAGCCAAATTCAGGAAGCCATCACCTATGTCACTTTGAAAGCAGATGGCGTGCACGTTGATTGGCTCCTTTCACTCGGGAATTCAGCTCATCCACATCATCACTAAGATGATCAAGGGCTTTGTTTTGCCTGAAATTGGCAGAGAAGCATATAGGAGATCAGAACAAGAGGGAGAGAGGTATCAACTTCACTGCAGAATAATTTTAGTATAGGATTTCGCAGGGTGCGGAAACTTGGAAGAGAACTTTGAACTCACCTCTCAAGTTCACTTCCCATGTCCACAGCCATGTTCTTCAAATCACCCAAGATGTTACTTAGATCTGAAAGTCCATCATCTTGCTTTGCCTTCTCAAACTGTGATAGATAAATTGTGAAAATCAGCAATTCAGCATGCTAGAAATGTACACCAGCGACCTGGAGTCAAATGAGACAATCACAAACCTCGACTTTCTGCATAGCACTTGCTTCAGGAGGAGGTGTCACAGGAGCTGATTTTGCTCCAGGTTTACCCAATAACTTTTCTTTCTGCTTTTTTTTATTTTCAGCAGCTTTGGATGTACTATCTGTAGATCATAGCAAATAGGAGCAAACCATTGGCAGGGACAATCCAGGTTAATGATATTGAATATTGAATGACAGAGGAAAAACCTGCTGTTATTAAAGGCCCCGTAATATCACGAGTCTTCTTTGGCTTCCAAGGCATAGAGAACATGCCTCCCAGATTATTTAAAAGCTTCTCACCCTGTAGTATCAACATATAAATGGCCATTTTATCAACAAAAGAGATCCATATGTAGCTGTTTTTACTGTTCAAAAAATTTCTACCACGAGAATTCCTATGGTTTAGAACTTCATATCTAGCAAAACATATTACAAATGCCACAGATCAAGTCATATCTTGATCTGCTATAAGGTGTGAATTTATATTCTGATTCACACCTTATATATTCATAAAGTAGACTATTAACAACAGTAAAAGTGAGTTGTTTACCTTGGAAAGATCCTTATCCATATCAGCCGCCATATGGTGCGTCCTAGTAATTTGCTCACCTTGAGCATGCAACATATCGAGAGTCTTGGAGGCATCCTCTCTAATATCCTCAGCAATTTTCAGGCAATTGTTCACACTCTTGGTTGTTTCTTCAGACTTGTACACTGCATAGTTCTCCAGCTCTTGGACACTTTGGTTCTCAAGCCCTCCTGAATCACGAAAATCATTCTTGTACCTATCTTTTGATTTTCCATCATTAACTTTGTTTGGAACATTTAGAACAGGTTCAGAAGAAGTTCTTCTTCCTGTCAGATTTCCTTGCTCAGCCGCCTTGGATTCATTATTTGCTTGTGATTTCCTAAAACCAAACATGTTGGATCTGACCAAAAATGGCAAACTTCAAATGGGGAATTGTTGGCTCCGCTAAATGCAAAAGAATCAAGAACAGTAAGATAGCTTTCTTCGAAAGTAACAACATATTTATATATGCTTATGACTGATTTCTGACAAAAATGCTCACTTTATCCAAAAACAAGGATCAGTAATAGAAAAACACAAGATTGCATATATATTCAAGAAAGGCATTCTCAGAGATCCAAGAAAGAACCTTTCTTGAAAGTCTCAACCAAACTATAAACTGAAACTAAAAAGAAACTAAAATCTTTGCAACCCAAAACGAGAAACTGAACCAATGCAGTTACGTGATTAATAAGATGGCATAGAACAATCAACGAAGCCCAGATGCAAAAAGGAAACTCTCACTTACAAGTCTCACGTACGAGGAAAGATTATGCAGATAATGATCAGGAACGACAAGATGAGAGGAAAAATGAAAAAGGGCACCTGTGATCCGGATAAAAGAGTCAAAAAGACGTGCTTTTTGGACCCCAAATAGAGGTTTGTTTAAGAAACTTGATAATAATAGAATGCTTTGAAAAAATCAAACAAATGGGAGGCAGGAACTCCCAGAAAAAAAATGAGAAAGCTTCGAGCCGTTAGGATTGTTTTATCCTTTTGCACATTGAATCGACATTGTGTGCAGAGTCGTTAAGCGCCAGTTATGGTAGTTGGTTGATCGGTTTGTTATGTTGGGTTGAGGTCCAAGTCACAGCCCAACACGTTCCTTTTCTCATGGAAAGCAAGCCTAGCTGGCCTACTCTGTGCATGGACCTTCGTACTATGAATTGGAAGAAGTGAGCTGAAGTCTCGCAGCTCACCAATGCCAAGGTGACAAATTACAAAACATTTTAGGCAAAATCTGCTGCTGACTTGACCAGCTAAGTTGGAAAATATCTAAAAGTGGGAGGCTCTTTGGTAAATGGACAAGTCTAAGAACAGAGACAGGAAAGCGAAAACGACGAAGTGATATTTTGCCCTCGTTTTGAACATGACTGAAGCATGGCAGATTAAGAACCGGTGAAGGACAAGATAAGAAGAGTACAGAACAACACTCTGCCTTTCACACATTGCCTCTTCTCTCTGTATTTCGCCATCATTGGAGAAAGATGGAAACTTTACCATTCTCTGCTTCTCATTCCAAGCAAATTTCGCGTCCCAAGTTCTTTTCAACCTTCACAGCTTTCAAATCTAAAGCTGGGCTCTCAAGGGTTTTTTTTGTCGGAACCACGCACCTGAATTGTTCAAGAAGAAGGAATATATTATCTGTCAAGAACATAGCCAGCGATCAAAGGCAACGGGAACAAGAACTGAATGGCTCTGCCAGTAATGGAGGTTGGGTTTCTAACTACAAAGTTCTTCTGTTTCTACTCTTCTCATAGTCTTCATGTTGTTAAGGTTTCTTAACTGCGGTTTTCTGTTCTTATTGTAGCATCTCCTTTTCCAATATTTTCCGATTCAGAATCCATTGCGGCTAGCATCAAATACCATGGTGAATTCACGCGGTCCTTCGCTCCGGACAAGTTCGATCTTCCAAAAGCGTATGTCGCCACCGCAGACAGCGTTCGTGATTCGCTTATTATCAACTGGAATGCCACATATGAATACTACGAAAAGCTGAATGTAAAGCAGGCTTACTATCTATCCATGGAGTATCTACAGGTTTGTTGTATGTGTTGCTAATGCATGAGCTAAAATACCAGTTTGACTGTTAACTATCCTGTGACCTGAGGTACTCTTTTCTGTCAACCACAGGGTAGAGCATTGCTAAACGCTATTGGTAACTTGGAGCTCACAGGGGCTTATGCAGAGGCTTTGAGAAAGCTGGGACACAATTTAGAAGATGTATCTAAACAGGTCAGATTGCTCCACATATGCAACTTCTATTGTCATTATCTTGCATGATTCGGTACTATATTCCACAACTTCAGCGAGAACTAAGAAGAATTCGGCTTCAGGCATTGTATTGGATTGAATTTAGCAAACATGAGCATATTGGATAACTTAAAAAGCTGTCTAAAAATGATAGGAGCAAGATGCTGCGCTAGGTAATGGAGGCTTAGGGAGGCTTGCTTCTTGTTTTCTGGACTCTCTTGCCACACTAAACTACCCTGCTTGGGGATATGGAATTAGGTACAGATACGGTTTGTTCAAGCAGCTCATAACCAAAAATGGTCAAGAGGAAGTGGCAGAAAGTTGGCTTGAGGTAGTTTTTACACACTGTTTCATCTTGTTTAGCTGAAGTAATGTTCTCTTTTACCTTTAGATATAATTTTGAAACTGAATTTTCAAGTTTCTCTTGTAAGATGGGCAATCCCTGGGAAATTCCGAGAAATGATGTATCATATCCTGTGAAATTCTATGGGGAAGTTGTCACAAAGCCAGATGGAAGTAAAAAATGGGTTGGAGGAGAAAACGTAACTGCTGTGGCCTATGATGTTCCTATTCCAGGATACAAAACCAAAACAACCATAAACCTTCGACTTTGGTCCACCAAAGTTGCGCCTGAAGCATTCGATTTACAGTCTTTCAATATAGGAGATCATGCTAAAGCTTATGCAGCTTTAAAGAATGCTGAGAAGGTTTCTAGAAATGAGAATTTGGTTCAGTTCTTAAGTTCCAACGACCGGAATTTGCGATCTGCTCAACTCATTTGCTGTTATATTCTTTTGTAATCAGATTTGCTACATCTTATACCCTGGAGATGAATCAAAAGAAGGAAAGATTCTACGGCTGAAGCAACAGTATACACTGTGTTCTGCATCTCTGCAAGACATAATTGCTCGTTTTGAAAGGAGATCAGGAGAAACTGTAAATTGGGAAAACTTACCTGAAAAAGTGGCAGTGCAGATGAATGATACCCACCCAACGCTTTGCATCCCGGAGCTGATAAGAATACTGATGGATGTGAAGGGTTTGAGCTGGAAGGAAGCTTGGGATATTACTCAGAGGTATATGTGTGCAAGGACTAGTTCACTTACTTACACTTAAAGATCGGATCTTTTGCAGGCGATATGTTTTAGTCAACATCTGGAGCATTAAGGAGAAGTTATTTTGATAGTTACAATTTAAAAGTTGGCTTCTAGTTTCAGAAGTCAAAGTTCCTTATGCTTATTGTTGTTATGTCAGAACTGTCGCATACACAAACCACACAGTGTTACCAGAGGCTTTGGAGAAATGGGGATTTGACCTCTTGCAGGAATTGCTTCCTCGACATGTTGAGATCATTGGGACGATTGATGAGGAGGTAAGATCAGAGAGAGTATATTTTCAAGGATCACATTAAAGTTCATTGTATACAAATTTTTTGTAGGCACCTGCATAGTAGGCATACATGACCATTCTCTAGAATGCTTTTTCTCTGGTCTAAATTCGTGAGTTTTACCTGTTTACCAGCTGATTCATACTATAATTGCCGAATATGGAACAGAAGATCACAACTTGTTGCAACAAAAGCTGAAGAAGTTGAGGATTCTGGACAATGTCAAGCTGCCTGACTCAGTTGTGGAGTTGCTCGTTAAACCAAAAAAAAGTTTGACTGTTGAGTCCGTCGAAAAAACTGAGGTTAAGGATGAAGAAGATACACTTACTGAAGAAGAAGAAGAAGAAGAAGAAGCAGAGGAAGAGGAACTAGAAGAAGAAGAGTCCAACAACGATGATATAAAGGAGGAAAAAGATGAAATGATATTTGAGCCAGATCCAAAACTACCAAGATTGGTTCGCATGGCCAACTTATGTATTGTTGGTGGATTTGCTGTGAATGGGGTTGCTCAAATTCACAGTGAAATAGTGAAAAAAGAAGTATTCAACGATTTCTATGAGGTAACAAATCAATATGCTATTCATTTTTATGATTCTTCTTGGTTTCTCCATACATGGAAATACTGCTTTTTGCAAAGACACTGCTGCATAATTTGATGACCTTCACTAAAGCTAAAATTCTTTTTCATGGAAATCCAAAACTTCATACTTTCTTTCAGTTGTGGCCTGAGAAGTTTCAGAATAAAACCAACGGGGTGACACCAAGAAGATGGATTCGTTTCTGCAACCCTGATCTGAGCAACATTATAAACAAGTGGATTGGAACAGAAGATTGGGTCTTAAACACTGAGAAACTGATGACACTTAGAAAGGTAAATAGTGTTTTTGCAGATCTAAACCTCTCAGGTACACTGAGAAACTCTTTATCAGTTGGCCTTGGCCAGAATTCTTTTCCTTATATGTATGGTTTACATAGATATCTTCAATTCCTGGCATTGTAAAAAGATTATAACAGAAAGTCTATGGGTTTTTCTCAGTTTGCTGATAATGAGGATCTCCAATCTGAGTGGAGGCAATCGAAAAGAAGAAACAAGATGAAAGTTGCCAGCTTTCTTGAAGAAAAAACTGGTTACATCGTCAGTCCTGATGCAATGTTTGATGTTCAGGTCATTTTCCTTCCTTCAACTGCTTATCTGCACGAAATGTTTATATCAAATTAGCCAATGAAACCTCTGTAGATTACATCTAATTGACAGATAAAGCGCATCCACGAATACAAACGGCAACTACTCAACATCATGGGAATTGTGTATCGCTATAAGAAAATGAAGGAGATGAGCCCTGAGGAACGAGAAAGGAGTTATGTTCCAAGAGTATGCATTTTTGGGGGCAAAGCATTTGCTACATATGTCCAAGCCAAGAGGATTGTGAAATTCATTACAGACGTGGGGGCTACTGTTAATCTTGATCCAGAGATAGGCGATCTTCTGAAGGTATAAACTTTGGTTGAAAGTTGGTGAAAATGCTGATCAAACCACTGCAGTTGTTAGTTATGACTTAACAACGTAACAATGCCTCCTGCACTCTGCAATCATTCACAGGTTGTTTTTGTTCCTGATTACAATGTTAGTGTAGCAGAGGTACTAATTCCTGGAAGTGAGCTGTCCCAACATATCAGGTAATTGCGATACAATGTTACTTCCAAGAGAGTCTTGGTTGTTTCTGAACTTCCTGTCTCTTTCTCCTTGGACATGTTCTATAACAGTACAGCAGGAATGGAGGCAAGTGGAACCAGCAACATGAAGTTTGCTATGAATGGCTGTCTCCTGATTGGAACGTTAGATGGGGCTAATGTAGAAATAAGACAAGAAGTGGGAGAAGAAAACTTCTTCCTTTTCGGAGCCCGAGCCGAAGAAATTGAAGGGCTAAGGAAAGAGAGGGCTGAGGGAAAGGTAGGTTTGTCAGGAATCAAAGAATTATCACTAGTTAAATCTCAACTTGAGTTGGTTCTGTGATTGAAATTGTAGTTCGTGGCTGATCCACGGTTTGAAGAAGTGAAAGCATTCGTGAGAAGTGGTGTTTTTGGCCCTTATAACTATGAGAAACTCATGGGATCATTGGAAGGAAATGAAGGTTATGGCAGAGCAGATTACTTCCTTGTTGGCAAGGACTTCCCTGGCTACATTGAGTGCCAAGAAAAGGTTGATGAGGCATACCGAGACCAGAAAGTAAGCATATATTTTCTTACAAGTTGAGTAATTCTATATATTGGAGACTGAATTAGATTGATTAATGCTTGTGAAAACTGCAACAGAAATGGACAAGAATGTCAATCCTGAACACAGCTGGATCATATAAGTTCAGCAGTGACAGAACAATCCATGAATATGCAAGAGACATATGGAGGATCGACCCTGTTCTACTACCTTGAATTTGTTCTTATGTGCTGTGTAGACATGGAAAGATTTGATTCAACAAATGAGGAAGAAACAACTTATTACAATGAAGTCAGTATTACAAGAATCTGTTATAAGAAATTAAAATAAATTTAATTAATTAAAAAATTTATGTTTAAGTTTTATCTAATATGTAAATATCAGTACATTAACAATCAAACAAATTTTTGTCTTATTTGACAGAAAAAAGAAACTAAAAAAGAAAACGAAAATTAAAAACCACAATAAAATAATTAGTCAAGTTTCTTAAATTAATAAATTTTTATAAACTAAAATAAATTAATTAATTTTTATTGAACAATTTTTAATTCAACTTTGAATTCTTAGATGAGTCGGATAGTCCTTTTTGAAGCACATTTTAAATTCTTTAATAGTATACTTCACATACATTGTTCAAACAACCCTCTTACCTATAACTCTCTTGATGCATTGTAACATGAATGGATTAAGGAATTTAGAAATTTTGGTAAGGTTGGGACTAGAAATCCTACAATTAGGGCTCGTAAGAATTGGGAGTTTTATTGCACATCAAATCATCTGTTCCAGTTACTCTATTCCAATCATGTTCTATTAAATCTCATTCATATATTTACGTGAATTTTACATAAATGTGTGGATAGGATTTAATGGAACATGATAGGAACATCATAACCGAAACAGGAGATCTGATCCTGCTTTATTGGGGTCTAATTTAGGTTTTTTATGTCTATTAAGTTGTGTTTTTAAAAAAAACCTAAAATTAACTATAAATCCACAATCATTAGCTATGCTATAGCATTAGCTTATGCATTAAATAGTTATTTTTTATAAATTAATTATAATTGGAAACAAACTTATGCATTTATATAGTGAAAAATAATCATGTGGCAAACCATCATTAAATATGTAATCATCATATATCTTTTCCTGTATATAGATATGTAAGCTAGGTGCAATGGTTCTACTTTGTTGCAACTGCCTGGGTGTTGACAAAGTAATTTACATCCGCTTATGATAATATAAAAGACAAGTTTAGAGCAATTGATAAGGTTAACTTGAGACATGAAAACAATCTCTTTGTAAAATACAAAAGGAAGATTGCGTACAATTGATGAGTTTTCTCCAATTCTCGTAAAGTGGGAAACCTTGTGCATTAAGATACCCTTTATAATGACCATTATTTTGATGGATTTAAGTGGTCTGAGAAGAAATTTTATCGAGTCTAATTTAGCTAATATATAATATAATATATCATATTTTAATCTAAAAGTTTAATGCAATAAGTTACGAATTCTATTTTCATATATAACTCGTTCATTTCAATCTTATGGTTTCTTTTCGATATAAGATTACTCTACTTGTAAATTTCTAATATATTCCCCTTCACAAGTAAATCTATCTATACCCAAATTCATAGGTAATACTAAGCAATTCTACAAACTATCATTCATATGACTCAAATTCATGAATCCTTTTAGCAAACTTAACCCTAATACCAATGATAGGTTTTTAGGGGTCGGGGAAGAAATTAGACCAAATTTAATACTATGTTTAGTTGGGAGGTTATTAATGTAATAGAATGAAATGTAATATTATTCCATCGTTTGAGATGAGGGCTTATAATGGATGGAAGAGGAGAGTTTCACATTACATCTCATTTCATCCTAAACAGTAAAAATAAATTACTTTTAATTTGAGAGGTTTAAGATGGAATGTAAAATAATAAACAACATTTCACTATATTACATTATGAACTCTTTTTTCAAACAATATTTCACTATATTACATTATGAACTCTTTCATCCCTCCCAGAAAATTACAATAATTTTCTAATATTACGTTTATTTACATTTCATTCTATTCTGTTCTATTTCATTCCATTAAAAACCTTACGTTTAATCAAACATAACCTAAGTAAACTCATACTCAATCAACACATCATATTTCAACTCAAAATTTTAACACAAGAAATTATAAATTATATTTTTGTATATAACTGACTCACTTCAATCTTATATCTCTCACCCATATATATATCTCTTACCCATATAGATATTTTCAACAAAATATGCATACATATATGATGATAAGGCTGTCAAGAGGAATAGTGTTTCATTGTCAAGCGTGTCAATTCCACGAAAGCGAGGGGGAAACAAGACGGAAGCACATATCTAATACGTACCATGAAACTTCACGTCATATGGTCCTCATAAATGTAAGGATTCAGTGACCTTCCGTCTACGAACCGCGTCGTACGTATTAAAGCACTAGAGGGTATCCCTAAAGCCCATTAAAAATCAAAACTCTTTTTCTCTCCTCTGGTCCTGCAATTTTTAATGCCGGAATGTGTACGATGAGACAAAGAAAAATCCTGTCGGTGGTGTTCTTAACATAAGTTTCCCGAACGGCAAACGTATGACTTTTGTTTCTTCCCGTGTAACGTGGAAATATTTAACTTGCTGTGATATACTAGTTTTCTAGGGTTTCAAAGTCACGAGCTTATGTTTAATTTTTACTGCTTCATATTTAAAATAAGTATCGTTTTAAAAGAATGCACATTTATTAAAAAAATTAATGAAATGTTTAATATATTTTTATTAATTATATATTAAAGTACTTTGAAAATATAATTTGTGTAATTTGTATAATTAAGATGTGAGAGAAATTAAATTGTAATTTTAGAAGTAAAATCATAAATATGCAAATGCAACGAAATGGAATAATTTGTGACGAAATGTAACCTAAATTAATATAATATTAACAAAATATTTTTTAAAAAATAAAAAAAAACTCGTAACATAATATAATAAAATATTATTTAAAAGAAGAGTTTATAATATAATATAGTAAAAATTATTTATTATTTTATATTTTATAGTAGATATTTCAAATCAGATATTTTTTGCTTTCTTTTAAATAATAATATTTTATTTTATTTTATTAATAATTTAATCCCTAATTCATGTCTTATTTAATCAATATTATCAACCAACTACTAGCGTGCACCGAAAAGTTCCTATTAAATGACGCAGACGATTTGTGATTATGACAGGAATAGTCACTATGATTTGACATGTTCATATAGTACGATTTGACAATAATATTATATATTCTGAAAATCAGTAAAAAATATATAGACCCGTGAAAATATGCCCAAGCCTTTGGTATCATGAGATATTTTAAATTCAGTTTGATTTAATATTTAAAAGATTTAATTAATATTAAATTATTTTAAAATTGGTCCAAATTTAAAATATTATTAAAAAATTATTTTTATCAATCAAATAATTTAAAGTTTAATTAAACATAAATTATTAAATAAAAATTAACTAACTTATTTTTATCTATAAAACTTAATTATTAATTAATAAACTAATTAATTTTTAATAATAAGAGTTATTAAAGTAATTCAAACTAAAAATTAAAAACAAACCGAAAGTAAGACAATTTAAAACCGATTGAGATTTTTAATTATTAATATTATATAACATATGACAGGATTTCTTATAGATGAGCTTGATAATGACCGAATAAGATCTTAAATTATTAATGAAATTTGTATTGCAATTACAAATTTTTATTGACTATTTTAAGTGGAATTATTTAATTATAAATACTCATAAATAAAAATAGTAAATGTGACCCATTATTAATCAATCAAAGGCAAATTAAATAAATTTTAAGTTTAACTCATATTCTATTCAAACCAATTTAAAAATTGATTAAAACAATATTATTTTGAACTATAAATTAGAGTTATTAGATTAATCTGACCTATTATCATTCTTAATTATAAATTATCACGAATCACGGGCACGAATCATTGGCATGAGTGTAATTATAATAAATTAAAGTAATAGAACACTATGATGATAAGATTATGATCATACTTGTGGTTGGGATCAACAATTTAAAATTAAGGTACCATACTTAAAAACTCTAATTGTAATCACTAAAATACATAAAGAGGCAATGGATCACACTTGGATGAACAATAGTGTTGCATGGAGAAGTGTACTTTAGATCATTATAAATTGGAAAGCTAAGAACATTATTATCTTGATCACTTAATTTATAGTCGAATCTTGTCACCTTCGGCAACCCTAACATAAAGAAGAAGCTAAAACGACAATAAAAATAGAAGAAATGTTTAAGTACGTACGTTTAAGTTGAATAAGAAAAAGGAAAACCAAGTGATAAGGTGGCTGCTTCGGCCTTTAGACGGGAGTCCAGATCTTTTATTCAATTTTATAGTGTTTTATTCTATTTCATGAATCTCAGTCATTTATTTATGTGGATCTCGCGTTTATTTATATAAGGCCCATGTGAGATCCACGTAAATGAATGACTGAGATTCGTGGAACAGAATAAGACATCATAAAAATTAGACAAAAAATCTTATCTCTATGGACGGTTGGACCTAGACTATTGGAACCAGCATATAAAGATGGAAACTCTACCACAGATGGTGATGTTGTTTTCAAGACTTAAATGATTCGAGGGATAAGATTATGACAAGTTAACAAACAATCAAAGCGTGGAGGTCCATAGGCAGACAAACTGAAATTGACCTGACGAGCTTTTCAGCATCGAACTCAAGCTTGATGATAATATTGGTTTAGTACTGCTTTTATCCAGCATACGAGGATTTATTGGAACATGATCTTTTGTCTTATTTTTTTTATACCAATTCTGTCTCATTTGATCTCAATTATCTATTTATGTGAGATCCACAAAAATAAATGGTTGAAATCAAATAAGACAAAATTAGTACACAAAAAATGAGACAAATAATCTAAAGGCGGATCTATAACTGTTTCATTAGTCATAAAAGTATGGTTTTAAATTATGATCTCGATAAAAAGAGAAAGCCTTGGGTTCTTCTTATATAATTAAGTCAAGTCAAGTTAACTTATTTAATGTACAAAGCTTTTCGTTTCGTGGAGTCTAAGGAGAATAATAATGTGTACAATCACTTCTTTTTATTTTTATAAAAAATTATTTTCGCAGCTTGATTATGTAACTTTATGATTACAAATAAGCAACCGGTGATAAAAACAATTGATTTGTTATCCTTAAAATTAGTTGTGAAAACCACCAGGTGTGGCTAGGCGGTAGCTCACCTCGTCCCTTAAATGTATGGTGGAGATTCGATCCTCCACTCATAAGAATAGAATGCATATCGTAGTCAGTTATTTAACGCTTAGTGCGAGCTCCTACAACGAAGGGATTAATCTCCACGTCCGGTAAATACTTTGGTTGCAAAAAAAAAAAAAAGTTGTGAAAATTTGTCAAAAGGTTCGAATCTGATGGGATTGCTTAAAGATGAAGTTAAACTGATTAATAAAGAGATTCGACTCAATCCCTACAATTTCTCCCCTTTTCTCTCTAAAAAGTAAAAACAGTTATATGTAACTACCAAACTTAAGAAGAAAAGGTTAAAATTATTTTATCAAATATCATAGGGTAAAATAGATATATTTTTTTTAAAAATTCTTTAAATCTTAAAATTTTTAAAAATTTTCTTATAACCTTCGATCAGAAAACTCGATAATTAAAAATTTTAATTGATTTGGTCGATTCAACCATAAAAACTTTGAATCGTCTAACTTTTTAGTTTAATTTTTAACTTTTCAGTTCGATTTACTTTAATTATTCTTATTATTAAAAACCGACAATTTATTAATTAATCGGTCAATTTTTATTTACTAATAAGTTCTTATAAACTAAATAAATCAATTAATTTTTTAATTAAATTTCAAAATTTTCGATAGGTAAGAACAATCTCTTTCAATCATATTTCAAATTCTTTAATTTTATTCAATATTTAGCCGGTTTTATGAAAGTCTAATTTGAACCTTTTAAAACTTAAACCTCATGTTTTATTGATTTAATTTTCGATCCAGTTTTTAAAACATTGAAAAAATCATTCTCTTAAATTTTGATTAGAAAATCACATAAAAATGCACGTAATATTAATATCACAATTGTAATAATCAAGTATTACTTATATGACGATGCAATTAATTTTGAAACTTAAATTGAATTAATTAAACATGATATAAACTAACAATATATTATAATTATTTTAAATTATTAATTTAAGTTAAATTTAATTAATTAGTGTCAGGTGTAAGAATTAAGTTAGATTATCATATTAATAATATTTAATATGCCCATTTGCTTGGTTTTCTTATCAACATCAATGGTTATCTAGGGGGCTCATCCTACACTCAAATTATTGAAAAACACAATCTCTTTACTCAACAAATTTAATGACATTGATAAGAATAGAACAAAGCATTATTCCAACTAATTCTTTAACTTCTCTTCCTTTATCTCTTTCATTTATTATTACATATCTCCAACTCAATGCTTAATATTCTCAAACTCCAAACTTTTACTCCACATAACATAAAAGTTCATCAAACATTTATATCATATGAACATCTCTAATTCAACACCTAAATCTTATTTAACAAAATTGGTTTCAACTTAATAGAATCGGAAACGACTTCTTTATCAATTAGGGGTAAGATTGGGTACTTCCAGATTTCGCCAAATCTCGTAATTAGTGAGACTTTTACTTGATTGTTGTTGTTGAAAATGAACAATAAGGTGAAATTATCCATTATCCATACAATAATAAATAGATGCATATACACTCATTAATTGTTTGTTAATGACCATACTCATTTACTCGAAATAATTCGAAGTTAATATTTTTAAATATGTACTAAATTAGTTATAAAATATATAATAATTGATAAATAACGATAATCGAATGAATTATTTAATTGAGTAAAAAACTAGACTTAACGATTATTCTTGATTTTATACTAATATTGTGAAAATTTTCTCTCAATTTTATAATTGTATTATGAAAAAAGTTAATAATAATCATTAAAATAAAGATGACAATGAGTTAGGCTGAATTCTTTTTCATCTCGAATTTGATTCAAGACTTAATCATCCAAATTTAAAGTTGAATTTGATTTAAAACTCTATTAAGTCAAAATTAATCCAAAGTTATAACTCTAAGTCACCGACCATACACTAAAGACCTGAATAAGTTTTCAGGGTATGCTTGATTCACTTGAGAGAATGATAATAAAAATTATAATGAATATATGACTTACATTCTTTAGTATATTGCGATTAAAACAGCCCGTTGACACATTTTTGATAGATAAAACAACCCGTTAACACAATCGTTAGGCATTTTTGGAGAAAAAATAGTCTGGTAGGTACCTTTAGTGAAAAAAACAGTCTATTGGATATTTTCAATTAAAAAAAAACAGCTCGTTAGTATACTTATAATGAACAAAACAGACCGTTAGCACGACCGCTAGATTTGAGTATTGCTAATGTATTATCGACTATAATTTTCATTTCTTAACCATTCTTTATTTTCAGTGCTAAGTGCTAACTAACAAGCAACGCCTTACATTGTACTATCACCTATTCATCTAACTTTCCCTTTACCCTATCATCTTCTTCTCTTTCTCGTAGCCAATCAGAAGTGTAACAATGTATTGAAAAGACAGCTTCTTCAAACCCTACGTTTCTCTCTCTTTTTTATTTTATAACCTGTTCTTATTATTATGTAAGAATATTTATTTATTATAAATTCTATTTATTAAATGAAAAAGAACTTATAAAACAGTTTGAATATCGGAACATAGAGTCCAGATCTTTAATTTAATATTATAGTATCTTATTATATTGAATAAATTTTAACCATTTATTTATATGAGTTTTACTTCTATGTAAATTTAGCAAAATAAATAAATAAAATTTTATAAAATAAAATAAAATACAATAATATTAGATAGAGGATGATCCGGCTATCTTTTCCTTTTATATCCTCATTTTCACTGTTATTATACTCCTTCTCTCTCTCTCACTTTCACTCCATAACAGCTTTCAACTCTATGGACGGTACACACGATCCGAACTTCATCGCCCACTCGAGCTGCCCACTTGGTCCTGACTCGGAGGCTAGCGTCAACTACTTCCTCTCCGGCAAAGGAGAGAATAGAGTACCCAGAGAATTTGGATGGGACCCTCATGCTCAACAGAGCACGGACCCGGTGACGATAGAAGAGGAAGATAATGATCGTCGTCCTGATCCTCTGGGCCTCTTCAGGACCGGTAGTGGTGCATGTGATACGTCGACTTCGTGTCAACAGTCGGTTTCTTCCAGCTCCAGCGAGGATCCGCCTGAGAAGTCTACTGGCTCCGGCGAGAGACTACCCAAGAAACCGTGAGTCGACTCACGCGCATATCTCACACAATACATATGTGGCATGAAATATGAAATGCTTTTTGAATTGTAAATCACTAGAATTCCAGGGGCAAACAATCGGTTATGGAATCGGATTTAGTTATGTACCCTCTTTTTCTTCATTTCGGTGCTGGGTATCATGAAATAGCTATCCTTTTTGGTTTTCATTGCATTGCATGCTTGTTTTATGTTCTTAACAAATCGTATGATGTGCTGTTAATTTCCAAATTGAAACCAAATCGTAATAACTCGCAATCTTCTCCACTATTTAGAATTTGGGTTATATTAAAAAGTTAGGTAATGTTAAATTTATATGCTTCTTCCTCAAAATTTTGGAAAACACTAAGTTAATACAACACCTTCGAGGTTGGTTGGATTATTATGGTTAGGAACTCTACGTGCTTATAGGAATATACCATCCAACAGTAAAGTGTTGGATTGAACTTGATTGGCTTGCAAATTCAGGTGTCACTTTGATAAGTGTTTCTTTTGTTCTGAATATTTCAGAATTTTATGTGGATTTGCGTAATTGTAGGTGGGATATTTTTGCAGGAGCAAGGTTAAAAAGGAAAGGCTAAAGAGAATCTGTCAGCCTCGTTTTGCATTTATGACTAAAAGCGAAGTTGATCATCTCGAAGATGGCTACAGATGGCGAAAATATGGGCAAAAGGCTGTTAAAAACAGTCCATTTCCAAGGTCTGCAACTACTGTTATCTTTACTACTCTGTCCACAGATTAAATTCATCTTTCCCTCTGGATTGGCTTGAACTTGGACTGATCTAATTTATATGCTTACAGTTTCTACACTCTCATTCATAGCAACAATGTGATTAATCATTAATGTGTTAAGTGTTTGATTATTAGAAAAAAAGTTCAACTGATTCTGTTAAGCCAAATGGTGTTTAGTGGTTATGGGGCCATTTTGCCTTGGTCTCAACATGATCCTATCCACAGTTGGTCGTAGTATTTCGTTAGTATGAACTTCTTTTCAATTCCATTAAAACTAAGATATATGATGGTGAAAAGTTGACCTCACAACAATGATTCTTCTTCAACCATCTTTCGTTCCCGCAAATGGTGCAGGGGCTACTATCGTTGTACAAATGGCAAGTGCACCGTGAAAAAAAGGGTTGAACGGTCGTCCAAAGATCCTACTGTTGTGATTACTACATATGAAGGACAGCATTGTCATCATAGTATTGGTTTTCCAAGAGTTGGTGGTATCATTAATCATGAGGTTTCACCATCCAGCCATACGGCTTCCCAAATACCCGGAGAGCAACCTCCTGGTAACGTCACACAGTGGCAACAGGCACCAGTTGAAGCAGAACCTTGTACAGTGTCAGAGGCAATGCCCTGTCGTTCCCCCGACGAAGGACTACTTGGGGACATTGTACATCCTGGAATGCGTGGCAGATGAAGATACAATACGGTACACATTGCTCAATAACTCTCAGATATTTACATACAAAACTGAGTTTTCTGATTATTTTATCTCCCTGACTACGCCTCATCTTCGTACGGTATGTACCCACATACTGCCACACATCTAATCGAACTTATTGATAAACCTGCATCTTTGCTTTAATAGTTACAGTGATTTGCCTGTACATGGAGTCCCTCCCGGTCCTCTCAATTCTGGTGGGAAGCATTAAGTATTTAAGTTTCGGAGGTCCTCATGTCTATGTATTGTGATAATTGATAAATATACAAGTCCTTCGTGTATCCATGAAAATTGGTTTAAGTGGCGTTGAATTCCACTTTCTTCATAGTCAGTCTTTCTTTTCACGTTTCTTAAAGAAACCCTAACGTACTGTCCTTTTCCCCATTTCTGTGGCCTTTTCTTCTTGAAGTTTACGCTGCTATCCGTACCTGTCTGTGCCTTACTTTTTAGGGCAATCTTGGCCTTTTCACATGTACAAGCTTCATTCTAAGTGTCATGACGATGACGTGGAACGGTGGTTAATGAATTGTTAAAGAGGGTTTAGACTTTAGCGTAAAAACAAAAAAGTTTAATAAGAAAGTTTCAAGTTCTAAATGGATATCTCAACTAGAATTTTAGCTTTTTAGTTCTTTCCAAATCTTGTCACGTCAATTATATAACAAATACTAATAAAATTTCCACATAAATACGAGTTCAGTTTAGAAAAATTTAATAATACGTAATTTTATTTCTAATAAAAAGATTATTTTCGAATAATTGATTTAAAGATAAGGGTGTCA
The DNA here is from genome assembly GCA_027568955.1 of Erythroxylum tenue. Lineage (NCBI taxonomy): Eukaryota > Viridiplantae > Streptophyta > Magnoliopsida > Malpighiales > Erythroxylaceae > Erythroxylum > Erythroxylum tenue. The sequence continues at coordinate 1,823,367 of JAOSBM010000001.1, forward strand.
ATTTTGATCCGGCTCATTCTAACTTGATTTTAGCTCGACTTGATTGGGCTATGGGCGAGCAACGAGTTAAAAGTGATCGGCCCGATCGAGGTACGGATCTGTGTTACGATTTGATCTAATTGTAAGGTATGAGACTTGAATTTCATATTGGTTAAATACAACATTGATATGAAATTTATAAGAACTTTGGGCTCTCTACCCTCATAAGCTAGCTTTTGGGGTGTGGCTCTCCTAAAGTCTTTATCAATTGGTATCAGAGCCGGTCTTGGAGTGGTGACTTGGGAGTGCCAGTCGTGACCAACGTGGCCGTGACCAACAAAGATCTTATAGTGGTGACTCATGGAGTGGTGACCTGAAAGTGTCAGCTGTGACCAACATGGTCGTGACCAATGAGGACATTGGTCTTTATAAAGAGACGAATGTTACCGTTTGATTTAATTGCAAGGTATGAGACTTGAATTTCATATTGGTTAAATACAAAATTGATATGGAATTTATAAGGACTTTGGGCTCTTTACCCTCATAAGATAGCTTTTGGGATGTGGCTCTCCTAAAGTCCTTATCAGTCTGCTCGTGGGTCGATCATTATTTCAAAAACGACTTCGTTATATATATATAAAAGATAGGCCAGGTTGGCCCAGCCTGCCCATGACTCGTCGGGTCACGAGTTGACCTATCCGGGCCCGTCTAGTCACAGGCCACCCTAGTCCGTGGTCGAGAAAAAAATTTATTATATAAATATGGAAAAAAATAAGTTAAAATTTTATTATTTTAATTTATATAAAAATTTGTTTTTTATTTTTCAATTGTTTTGAAGATTATTTTTAAATTTTTATTATTAATTAAGACTTCTATTAAGATTATCATTATAATTTTATAATGGATAAATTTTACTTACAATCCTTTTTTCCCAAATAAAAATAAATCCTTTTATAATCTTCTCTGCAGATAAATATGCACCCCATAATCACTATTGCATGTTGAACCAAAGTTCCATTCAACATTCAGGCTCATGTATTTATAGTGATGGAGGTAAATTTATTGTTTAATTTCTAACATTTGCAAAATAAAAACTAAATCTTAATATTTTGGAATGTAAAAAAAACATAATTTTAAAATTATGTAAGTATATAAAGTTTTATTTTAACATATTTTCGTGAATTAAGCATTAAATCAATATTGATAAATTTTTAATTTTCAAGGAGAGACTATATGCTTTGTCTAATTCTCGTTAAGAATACTTTCATGTAAGTATCTCACATCAAAAAAAGAGGAGAAAGAAAATTAATATATAAGTCTAGTGAACTACTTCACCTATTGTTTATTGGTTTTAGGATGAAACTTCACTTTGGACGTGGTTTAACTTTCCTCTTCGTATAAGCTTGTAGACCTATTGCAAATTTAACATGGTATCAGAGCCGATGAAAATCTTGGCCCACTATTTACCTCAAAAGCAAGTGGCCCAAGAGGGGGCATATTTGATCTCAATTAGAAGTCCACCTCTGAAAACGATTGTTTACGACCTTTCCCAACTTGTCTAAGTAAAAAAGGGATCCACATGTGAAGGCAATTGATTTTGGACCTCACTTTAAATTTGTGTGTGGTCTAATTTTTTTTTTTCCATATAGTCCGTATTTTCGTTGCAAATTTAGCAATTCTTTCTATAGGATGTTTTAAATCTTCATGTTTCTTAAAACCATAATCTCTGTCCCTTTTTTGTTGTAGAGCAGCTTTATGCCTTCTATTTTGCTTTTTCCAAGTACCAAGCCATGCAGATTTTACACAAGTTGAACACTCAGTAGCTCTGTTTTAAAAATTGGATCGGATCGAACATTCTGACCAGTGATCGATCGGCTATTCGGTCCGATTCACCTTTAAAAATCGGTTCTCAATTGAACCAGTGAGAACCGGTCAATTGACCGATCGAGGTCTGACTACTGATTCAATAAATTTTTTATTTTTTATTTTTTAAATATTATTAATATTATATATAATTAAATATAATTATTGCATAATTATGACGTCACACCGATTTAACCGATGGTTGAACTGATCGAATCGATCAAACCGGTAGCTAATAAAATCTCTGATTCGATGACCAATTCGAGTTTCAAAACACTACTCCGTAGTACTACTTTCCAATTAAAACCCAATTTTGTTTGTTTTTGTTCATTTTCTTCGCGGGTCTAACAATACTAGTCGTTGCTGGTGACCTGACGGCAAAGACTGACACCCTCACTGACAATATCCTCCTCAAGTGTGATGCCTCTGGGAACTCTTAACATAGTCTTTGGTATTTCTCTATCACTTGGCATACGCCTTTGAGTCAGACCAACTATGTATGAGAGACTTGACATGTCGATCCATTTGCTATTCTTAGCAACTTGAGCTTCTAGTGTTTTGGACGTGGTTGCTGAGGTTGGTGATCTGATTCATGGCGGGAATAGGCTATCATTTGAGGATTTTCAGTAGGAGAAGATGGTGAAATTTTGGATTAGGATTGACTTTGTGTGGGATTCACTGGTGGCAATGCCCAAGTCAACGGGCCAGGCTTGGGTTGATTGGATATTAGATCCAAATTTTTGAAAAATTCGAACTTAGAGTAGGGCTCAAGCTAGGGTTACCTAGGTTCGACCCAGTCGAAGACTCAACAAGTAATAGCAAAACAAAGTCATTTTTGTAAAAAATGACATCCTTAACTTATTAATTTTTAAAAAATAATTGTTTCGAACTTGATCAAGACTTGGGTTGAGTCTGGGCCCTTGGCCCGGTCCGATATCCTAATTTTATTTACTATTAATTGATGAGTCTCACCTAAAGATGAAAAAAAAATCTAAAAGAAATTATGTTAGTGCTAATGGCCTGCATGTTTGTTTTGACTTTAGTTTTTGATTTTTTATTGTTATTTTCAAATTTAATAAAATAATTTGCTTGTTTGAATTTTTATCTGTATTTTTTGTTTTTGATTTATTTTAGTTTTATAATTTATACAAATCATAAAAAATGAATTTTACCTTTTGTTTTTATTTTTATAATTCGATTTATCATCAATTAAATATATATGATTTAATTATTTAATATTAATTATTAATAAAATTATGATTAATATTACTTAATTATTATAAAATTTGATTTTTAAAATATTTTAAATTTATTAATTATTTAATAATTATAGTTTAAATTAAAGTATCTTAAAATATATATTTTAAATAAAATTAGCTTTAAAAATTAATAATATTAAAATTAAATATAAACTTATAAATGATATTTTACTTATTAAATTATTTATTTTGATATAATATAATGATTTTATTATTTTTATCAATAAATATTATATAAATGATTAAAATAAATTATTTACCTAATTAATTCATAAAAGTAATTTATCTTTAAGTTTTATCATGATTTAATTATTATCAATAATAAACATATTACATTAACATTAACAATTAAATATATTTTGTTTTTGTTAAAAAATAAATAATAAATTGGAAACGAAAATAAAAAATTACAACATAAAAAACATAAGTGAAACTAAACAAGACGAGATTAAGTAGACCAGGATTAAAACACCTAACCGAAACAGAAACTCAAACCCCAAAATTTGAGGCATATAACCTAAACCTAAGAAATCAAATTAAAGAAAGGCATGCCCATTTGCTTAGTTGTCTGATCAACATAAATGGTTATGTAGGTGGACCTCAGAGTTAGTTGTCTTATCAACATCAACGGTTATGTAGGTGGACCTCAGCCTAAACTCAACTTATTGAAAAACTCAATCGCCTTACTTAACAAATTTAATGACATAGATAAGAACAGAACAAAGCATTATTCCAACTAATTCTTTTAACATCTCTTTTTTTAAATCTTTTTTAAATCGCATTATTTTTTTATTGTCATATTTACACGTGTATCTATTGAAAATAACCTTTTTATTATGTAGGAGAAAGGTTGTGTAATATCAAATTTTTCCAAACTTTATTTTTTACAAGATTTCGGACTAGATGTGATGATGATAATGATTTTCTCTCTAAGGAGAAAGCTATATGATTCATCTCTACAAGTCAATGCTTAATACTCTCTTCTTAATCCTAAACTCAAAGCTGATAGTCATGACCTTTCCTCTCAATTCCTAACGTGTTTGTAGGATTAGCATAGTGTCATGAGAGCAAGTGAATCACACACACCCCTTGTCCTGTTTAAGTCTCAACAATAGCTCATCTTCCTTGAATTGAAATCTTATATTTCTAATGGTTATTGAAATGAGTTTCTGTGACATGGTAAAGAGTAAGGCTCAAATGCCTAATACTGAAGTTTCATATAGTGCATGGTTACTCTGATATGGTGAAACTTGTCAGCCAACAAGGGTCAGATTGTAAGAGTGGATAAAGACAAGTATCTTAACAGTGTCAGTCAATCGATGTGCTGCCAACCCTCTTCTTTATATTTAGTTAGAAGCATGCACAAGTTGAATCATAAAATAGCTCGAGTAGTTCTGGCAATTTGGATGCAAAATTAGCATCAGAATCCATAAACCATATCATTACAAATAGGTGCAACTAATCTGTTATTAGACTTTGATGTCTCGCTATATCGATACACACTTGTGCATCGGTTTCTGACTGTAAGCAAGTCTCAGTATAACTAACTCTCAAGGAAGGGAAAAGGGGTTCTGCAATCATGCCAAATCAACGCAATGAAGATGCAAAAAGATGCTCCACAATCTCGAGAACCCTAAAAGTGTCCAAAGTTTAAGTCTTTTTCTTCTTCCGTCTCTTCTTCTGGTTGTGACCGTTGCGGGACTTGGTGGATTAGAAAACAGTAAATATTGGTCTTCTTCTTTTTCTTCTGACGTGGATGGGGACTGAAACAGAAATAAGATGTGAGCTTTATACAAAAGTGGAGAAAGATAAGGCCATTGGGCATTAAGCTTTGCTCTTTCTTTCATCAACAGAGGGGCTCAAAGTCACCTGCAAGACACGCGGTAATATCACTATGTTGACAGAACGTTCTTGTTAACCTTCAACTGCATAATTAAATACAGAAACAAAAGGAATAAGGTACCTTAAAAGAAGAGATGAGTTATGTGAGAAAGTTTGTGCTTTTGGAGTTGTTGGCTAAGAACTGTACACTCCTCTATATACAATCGCTGGAGTTTGGAGATGTTTGGGGATAGTAGATAATATGGCAATCTCTTTAACTTTGGGCAATGATGAATACTGAGCTTTCGAAGACATGGAAACACTGCAACTGCCGTCTTATGATCATCATCATTATTATCTTTTTTAATTCTCTTCATCAACCACCTATCATCCCACTCTTCCCATTCTTTAAACGAAAAAAAGACAAGTGATTTCAGTTTTGGAAATGATGGATTTTCTTCTTCTTTTATTCCCATAAATTCGAGTCCCACTCTTTTTACTCTCATATTTACCAAGTATAGCTCTTCAAGACATGGCAACTTCCCCAATGGAGGCAATTCCTCACAACTTTTGCAGTTAGTAAGTCTAAGCACCCTGAGCAGATTCAACTTCATCATCCAACTTGGAAACAACCTCTTGCCTCTGTGATTTTCTATGTATAACCTTTCCAAATCTGAAGTTGGTTCTAAAGCTTCAAGTAACTCTTCCTCATCTTCCACCCCATGATCTCCTTCAAAACCCAAAATCAACTGCTTAATGTTTTTCTTTTCCTTAAGCTGTGCTATTATGGCCTCTTCTATCTTCTTCACATTTCCCAACTCTCTTAGTGTCAAAGTTCCTCTAAGATTATTAAACTTCTCCATATCAACAATAGATGCTTCATTCTCTTGCACGCCTACGTAGAATTTACTCAACTCCTTGAGACACCAGAGATTTCCTATTCCTTTAGGAAGATATTTTATTTTATAACAATCCTCTATATCCAAGTACATCAAATTGAATAGCTTCCCAATCCCTTGAGGCAATTCTACCAGATTGCAACAATATGTGAGATTTAATGTCTGCAAATTGTAACACTCACACAAGGTCTCAGGCAACTTCTCAAGATTTTTGTTATGAGACAAGTCAAGCCATCTAAGATGAATTAATCTGTTTATTGAGGCAGGAACTTCTTCAATGTCACAGTTGCTAATGTCTAAAGTTCTTAGACAAATCAAATGATCAAATATACTCTCAAGTCTAACAACATCCAATGATCCAAACTCAAGGAATTGAATGATCAAACTTCGTAATCTCTTGAGACCATAAACAAATACAGGAAATGAAGCATTTATTTCTATCACCAAAGTTAAATGATGAGCATCTGCAAGTAAAGAGTTTCTACCCAATTCTCTATCATTTGGAACCTCTATTATCAAGCACTCATCTTTTGTAAATGCTTGGGCTAGATCACTCACCATATCATGCAATATACAAGTATAATCAAAACTGACTATTTCAAGTAAAGAACGTGCAATTAAATTTTCGAAATAAGCCTCACCAATCATCTCCAAATCTTCATCTTCTTCTTTTTCTTTTAAATAACCTTGAGCCATCCACATACTAATCAATCCTTTTTTTTTAATCATATGATCCTTTGGAAAAATAGCACAATATGAAAAACATTGTTTTAATGGCAATGGCAAATCATAATAAGTAAGCTTCAAAGGACCCAAGATATCTTCATTGTCCCATCCCTCACTTTTTAAGACTCTCAACCATTCTTTTTCAGATTCCTTCAAGCGCAGGAGTCCTCCTATAGTTATGGCAACAAGAGGCAAACCCTTACACTTGCCTGCTATTTTCTTACCTATGCTCTCCAAATTTTGGCGTTCACCTTTAACAAGAGCAGTTTGACAAATTATTGACCAACATTCCTCCAAAGTCAAAAGTCCTACCTTGTATATACTCTCACGACTACACCCCATGACTATAGCAACCCTTTCGTTACGTGTGGTTACCAAAATTGTACTTCCTAGCGAACCACACATGAAAGATTGTTCCAATTCCTCCCATTTATTGCGACTTTCATTCCATACATCATCTAGAACAAGAAGAAATCGTTTTTTCTCAAGAATTTCTCGTATCTTTCTTAACACATTCTCGAATTCTCTGAAATTGTGTGTAAAAGAATTATCAAGAGATTCAAGAATTGCTTTAGCAATACGCATTTCGTCAAAAGGTTCCGAAACACACACCCATATCTTCTTCTCAAAATGAGTTTGGATTTCGCTATCATTATAAATTAATTTTGCCAACGTCGTTTTACCAATTCCCCCCATCCCCACAAGGGAGATGATATGAGGTTTAGATTTAGCCTCAAGTATCTTGCTTTTGACCTCATCTTTTTCTTCATCTCGACCTTTTACTTTTTGTGTATCAATGAAAGATGTAGTCAAATGTCTATCGATGCGTTTGTCAGTGTGGTGGGTTGAATTAAGTTGGTACCTAACTTTATCGGTTGCAATGTCATCTAGTCTTCCATGAATTTCTCTTATTTTGCCACCAACTACATGACGAGGACCAACATCACGTGTACTAAAGCAGATGCAGCGAAAGATAGGGAGTACCTTGTCCTCGAGAGGAATAGGATTGGAAGAGTAGTGCTTATGTTGGAGTTGTGATCTCTGAATCCAGGTTTTCCACTCATCTAACACATCGTCCATGTCATAAGAAACAACTTTGAGATTAAACAGCCAGTTCTTGACAGAAGCCTCCTTCACTTGTTGTTCCTCTGCATCATCTAATAAGGCCTGAATGGACTTGAAATTGCTCACAATTTTCTTAACTTCGTTGTTAACTCCCCTGACCAACTTCACCTCTTCTTTTATAGAGCTAAGCACCACGGAGATTAGATCCCCCACCACAGTAGAAATAATAGCATCAACCATTTTCTGAGATGCAAAAGGATTATGAGAATTTCAAGAAGTAATATACTAAATGGTTGCAAAGAGACAGAAATGAAACTCTCTATTTATAGACAATTAAAATAAAGGAAGTTTCAGTATTTAAGAGTAGCTTAATACCCTACACGGGGAAGGAAGGATGTGGGACTCACTACCAGTCAGCTCAATCCAGTAGTCAACATAGAGCAGGTGTAAGTACCTGTTAGGTGTACTTAACCTGTCAATCAACCTCACCACAGCTTGCATGCAGTACATTGCGATTGAGAAGCTTCCAGGAAATTTCGCAGCGTGTCAGGATGACATTAATAAAAATTGAATGTTGCTCGGTAGGTTTCGCTCCTCACAAGCTGCACGCCATGGTTGACTTTCATGTCAGTTTGCCAGCTAAACACTTGCCCACAAGACTTCTCTGAAAGATAAGGCCATCGCGCATTAACGTTAATTTGGTCTTTCTTTTTCATGTGTTCTGGTCGCTAAATGCTTTGCTGTTTAAAAGATCCATAATTTACACTTTATTTCAAATCAGTTGTCTAATTTAAAAGAATTAGTTAATACTTAATTCAGTAAAATCAATGATCAAAATAGATATGATGGTATGAAGTATAAAGAAATCACTAAAAATCCAGACCTGAGATGGTGAGAGATATAAAGTGACAAGCTTTAAGATTAAAACTCAACCTTCCTTTCAGTTCGTCTCTTGGCATTCCTGAGAGATCAACCTCTTAAGAAGCCGAGGAACAGGAACATTCACGCTCCTGTACAACTTTGTTACAGGATCACTAAAGTCTTTTGTGGATCCAGTAAGAGAAGACGAAAAGACCTTGATAACCGCTCTCTTAGCTGTTTTCTTCCAACGCTCTCCAACATCATCAATTTTCCAACTTGCTTTTTCAGAAGTATCCTGAAATAGAACTTCTTGCTACTTTTTATAAGCAGTGAATTGGGAAGATTCATTTCTTGTCGATGCAGTTTTACTTTTATGGTACGTTGAAAAATGGGAACCATGGATTCCAAGTCAGCTCCATCCTTTTGTTGGGAGTAGACGAACGCAAGAATTCGTGAGAGTGTGTCTTTATCGGTTGTAATTGAGACCCTTTAGAGATTTGGATGGCACCTTGAATAACAGGAGAATTAACAATGCTTTTGATGCTCATTCATACAACTTGGGAAATCCGTCAAACATTTGATTGTAGATCGCAGGAGCTTTTCATTTGATTCTCTCATCCCTATTTTCCAAACATTCAAAATAGAAACAAAGAAATAAGTGAACACAATTCTAGCATTAGGTAGATAATTCATTCTGCAATCAAGTTTGGACCTTTTACGCAATGATCACATTAGATTAAAGTAGAATACCGCAATTCATTTAGAAAAGCCAAACATATGTCCAAAGCACCCCCAAAAGAAACAAATTAACAGAGTATGAATTGCAACAATTGAACACCAGTACAGAAAACAACTCATAGGCCAAGAGCACCAATTCTAAACTAAAAGTCCTATATAATCTTATATCATCCCACCCAAACCATCTGCCAAAACAATTACAACAATAAGGGAAATTAAACGAGTAAGTTGCAATTACCCGGACAGTGACTCGCATCAAAAGCTGTAACCTTTGAATTCCGCATCAGGATCATCAATGACTTAGATTGACCCAACTCAATACACACGAACAACGAAACCTCAATCTAAAGAACAAAAAAAAAACGAAAGAGAATAAGAAGCATAACACAAAGAAAGAAAAATGCATAAACCCATAAAAGGGGAAGATCATAATACCTTGGGAAAATAGAGAAGTATAAGAGATTTGGTGAAAAGTGTCGGACTTTGCTTTCAATCATTTATAATAATGTGCAAACCTCTCCTCTTAAGTTAGCTTTTGGGATGAGTTAGGTCTTTTAATACAGTATCAAAGTTCATTTGTCTCGATAGCCTAGTTCTGTCCCTTTGCCAATATGTGTAGCAGATGTCCAGTCTTGCTTTAAGCCGAAGGATGTGTTAAGAATCCTACATCGAAGGATGTGTTAAGAATCCTACATCGGACAAGTGTGAGTGTATTCAACAATTTACGATAGTGTACAAATTTCCCCTCGATAACGAACCTGAATGGCGGTCCAATCCATCCATTTTTGTTGAGGAAATTCTGACTTGTTCATCGTCAACTAATCTGGCTCCTGAAATAGATGACATTCTTGATCCTTCCTTTGATTTTACTAGTCTTTTCGGCTCCCCTCTCAAGCAAACTTTTGGAGGTTAATTATGCTTTTCAACAAAAAGGGTAGAGTAAATCGGGTAAGAGGAGTGCGTTGAAATAGAAAAGCAATGATCATTATGGGCATGTGTCAAGAAATGGTGTCTCTTCCGTTTTGAACAAGGACTCCACGTGTCCACCGAAAAAGGCAGCCCTCTGGGAATCTCGATTGGCAAATGCTTCAATTTTCCCGGGAAACGAGAGAAAGTGAAGGAAAATTGAGAGCGAAGAAGATTTGGTGCTTTACTGTGGGCATGCTCATCTTCAAGTCCTTGCAACCGATTTGGTGACCAATGGTTCAATGGGCCAAACATTGACTGGCCTGATTTTGTTTAATGAAATCAAATGGGCTGGGCCCTACAGTCCATAGACCAATGATCAGGCTTACTAAATAGAGCTCATTGATATGAACAATTTAAAAAGGGCAGGTTCCTTATTAATCTTGAATAATACTACTAACAATTTTATAATATAAACAACAACAATAACAATAATTCTTAGTGAGAGTTCTACCAAAATGCGGGATTTGAGAAGCTCTAGTAGTATAGAACTTTATCCTTATTTAATAGAGAGGTTGTTTCCGATATCATAATGCAAAATAAAGATAATAATAGAATTCTATAACATGTTGAGTACAACTGAGTTTAAACTCGATTTACAAAGATTATCATGCCATGAAAAATTCAATTTCTCATATTTCTTCACGATTATAACATGTTAAACTTGTATAATTTAAAGAAAATAACTAAATAATATACTTTTTAAAATTTGTTAAATTTTAATTCATAAAAAAACCACAAAATTGAATAATAAAAAAGAGATCAAATATGTTATTATTCTTAATTTTATTTTTTATAATTAAACAAAAGGCTAAATTGTATACTAAGTTAACAAGAAATAGTTTGATATATCCCTTAACAAAATAGAAGACCATTTATGCCTTTCTTTAATCATGAATTATTGTTCTTTTGCTTAATGAATAAAAAGGTAAGTTAATAATAATTTAGTATTATTATTTTATTATAATGAATGAATGGAATTATTAAAAGAATACATTATTCATTGATAATTCTTTTATTTAATTTTTGTCTTCTCTTTTTTTTATTATATTTTCTTTCTATTTATTTGTCTCTTTTTATAGTTTTTTTAAAATCATTTCTTTCTGTTTTTATCTTTTAATCTTATCATCTTTATTTTTTACTTTCTTTTTATTTTTCTTTATTTTTATATCTTTTTATCTCATTTTCTTCATTTTTTTTGCTAAACTTTACTTTTCTCTATTTTTAATCTCTCTTTTGCAAGTAATTTTTTAAGTTGTCTATTCTTCTCTAGGGATGACGAATTTGCCCTGGCCCGACCGTTGCTTAAAAAATGAAGTTTTTTTACATTTTTCTTAAAAAATATATCCCGTGAAAGAAAACACTAAAAAAAGGGAGAAAAAAAGGAATGAAGCAGAAAATGATAGATAAATAACCAAAAAAAAACAAAAAAGAGAAAAAAAAGAGAAAGACAAAGAATAAAAATGCATGAAAAAGTTGAAAATAGAAAATAGAAAAAATTAAAACAAAGATGCTATTGACTTTTTAATACAATAAATTATATTTTAAAAAGAAAATTCCTCTTTATATAAACAAACAATAAGTGAGAGGTATAGAACTTAAATTGAAATTTCTTTATTATAAACTTACTCTAGTTGAGGTCTTATGACATTTATCCCCAAAATAATTATTTATTTACTTACAATTATTTATTTATGTATTTATTTATTATTTTCTTTCTAAATATTTTATAAAAAAATCTACGAGTTTATAAAAAACAATACAACAACGAAAACAATCCAATAAAAATTACGAAACACAGTCTAAATTGGTCTAGTAATATGCAATTCTGCTCTTAACTAATGACAGTCTATCAAAAACAATCTCTTTATTAATTAACATAAGTGTTCTTTTTTTTTTTGTTTCCCACGAGGTATCCTATGAGAGTCTCAACTATAAGAAAACACCTTTAAGTCATCCACACCCAGACTAATCCCCGCTCGAACCGGGTAGGACAACATAAGTATTCTCAAGACCTCGTCTGAGTAGAATTTCTATTGAGATGTCATTGTTACAGTGATAAACAATCTAAATCCTGTGGATCAATCCTAAAAACCAGGTAAACAGTGGTAGTTGGCTATGCAACCAACTTGAACCAAAGTTAGATGTTCAATTATAAAAATATATTCCTAACGATTTCACAGTCCAATGATCTATGTTTCAGTCTTAAAGCTCAAGAGCAGCCCACCAACTGGTACATATTAGTCCTTATCAGTGCCAACAGGATCTAATAAACAAAAAGTTGCAAACTTTAGGAAAAGCAACACCATCATGGTTGACATAGAAGATCACTCTATCACTGTTAGGCCCTTTCAGCCTCTTCTAGGCAGCATTTTGCATGTAAGGTATGATGCTTAATCCAAAAACAGACCCAAGTACTCATTAGGAAGTGAATTTCATTGCACAAGTTGGTCTTGGAGAGACATGTTTCAAAGAAAACAAAAGAGAAAAATTGGTGTTCAAAGAAGAATAGGTGAACATTCCTGAGGCCGATCGAGAGACAATGAAAGGATGACTTTTGACCGTATGCAGACTGGTAAAGAACAAAGGACAAGATGAATGTAAAAGGTTAAGCATTGTAAACTGGAAGGAAACTTCTCTCCAGGCCTTTAAGTTGGCAGCTTTTGGGGTCTGTTCATACAACAAAACAAGAGGCTCGTGATTCTCTAAAGCTCAAAACAGGAACAGTGATTATCAGGAAGCAGGGTAAAAATGAAATAGAGTATCTAATTCATAGACTTGGCAACAAATGTTTGCAGTATCCAAAAGAATCAAGTTGCTTTCAGGGAAGATTAACAGTAAAGAAAGGAACATCGAGTTCATCTTCTCCAAAATATAGTGTGAATCTGAAATTTCTAATTAAAACTCTTACTAGGACATAGCAAAAGTAATTGCTTCGTACATTGTCACGAGCAGTAACAATTGATAAGGAACCTCCATTAGACATATACTTGAATATGATCCTCTAAATTATCATGAAGAAAATTTTCCCAGTTAAGAGATCCAATTCAACTACTAGCAGCAACTCCAGGTCCTCTACTGGAACAAGAGGAAGATTAAGATCAATGAGGCTTGGTATTGGTATTGGAATTTCTGGTGCTTCTTGCTTGATCACCAATGTTCTGTCATCAGCACTTCCAACGAAATGATACCCTCTTGTGACCACCTAAAAGCTTGACCTGAGCAGAAAACCATAGAGCAGAAGGCATTGTGCTACTGTTTTCGAATTGCTGCTATGAAATTCAGAGTCACAAGAGTTGTGCTTGCTTCCCTTTCTTGAATCAGATTTAACTGATGTTCTATCTGTTTGATCATGCCTACCTCTAGAAACTATACCTAATTCAACTTTGACTTGTCTAAACCTACTCAATCCCCTCCGTGATTAAGCATCAAACTCCTTATCAGATCTAGACACAAATTCCACTTTATGTTTATTCTTTGCAACGTTCCCAATAAACCCATCTGAAGAAATGTCTGATTCAACCTCTCTAGGTTCGTTCTTAACGTACTCAGAATCAGCCTTCAGCTCCCTTTGATTTGCTTTCCTTGCATCCAAGATCTCATCTCAATTAGAAACACATTTAACACCACTCTTCAGGCTAATTCGGAGTTTGGCATATGAAGATTTGTCCTAAGAAACCAAAGGATTGTTGTCAGAAGAATATTCAACGGAACTAAATCCCCCTTTGAAACCAGAGTCCCTAGACAACATCATCAAGCACATAGCCACCTCTTCTTGTTCGTGCTCAACATCAGAAGCAGAATATGAAGAACCATTGGTCAGAGACAATGAAGAGGAGTTGGCACTAACAGTCTTGTACCTCGTTCTCTCGGATCTCCTTCGTTTATTTGGAGCTGATGCTTCAGTGTCATCATATTGGCTATCCACAATTAGGTCTTTGAGCTTTTCGCCAGACCCACAATGATCGTAAAACTTACTGTTGTTCTTAGAGTGACATGCCATGTGCCCACATAGAGCTTTCAGTGATTGAAAAGCTTTGCCACATTCTTTGCACACCTTTTCTGACAACAGCCCGGATTTGCTTGAATCAACCATGTACCACTTAGTTTTCTTTGCATTCTCCCTAAGACCATAACCAGATTGAGCATTTGAAGCAGCTCTAGACCCAGAATCTCTCTTCCTGTTTCCAGCAAAAGACTTGGTAAGTTTGGCTTCATCTTCTATAACGTTTGAGCTCCCATTTAAATGAATCCTGATATGACCACCCAACGACTTACCACAAGGATACCTCTTGTTGCAAAACTTGCATATAAAATTCTTCCTCTGATTTGCTTCCATCCTTTTGATCTAATTTGCTCAAACAATCTGTTCCAGTAACAGCAAAAGATCGTATCTTTTATATTCTCTCCTCAAATCCTTGTTATACGCTCCATTCTAATACTCAAAACTTGAGAAAAGAGAGAGAGAAAGAGGGGAAGCTCCAAAAGCAGAAAGGAATCGAAATCTAGACTGGGATAGAGAAGGAACAGATCACGAAGATTAAGACTTTAAAAAGAGTTGAATTGGTCAGGCGAATCAAAAACTATTCAAAAGGGATGTGACAGTTTCTGTGGAAGTACAAGATCAGACTCGGACCCTCCAAAAGACATGCCCTTGAAATCCCATCTCAATACACATATTAGCACTCTCTTGAATCTTCAAAACCGAGAAAGGAAAACTTTTTGAAAACCCAGAAAAGAAAATTAAGGGGAGACATTAAAATGGGAAAGAAAGATCAGAGCTTTTTGAAGGGTATGTATCGCTAATGATGGCAATGGACAGGCCTCCGTAAAAGAACAATCATAGCATAACACATATACACGACTCATTCTCTGCTCTAAAGCACATAGACCCAAACTCGCTTTTTCTCTCCTTTGTTTTGTGATCTACTCAGAGGAGAATTCCATGCATGGAACAAGAAACATTAAGAAGAAATATCATACACAGCATGTGTACTGATATGAGAGCCCTTCGGTATCAGATTGAACGGTCAGGATTTGTGGGGTGTTTTGAGGATCCCTAGGATCAAGCACTTGGTAGATACAACATATGGACTATGCCTGTTCTTGTTGTCTCTGGCAGTGGCTGGCCTCCTGATTTCTCATACACATTCATATGAGAGAAAAGGTCAGAATCTCTAAGTCAGTAACCAACGAGCATGACCCTTACGCCAAAATTGCATAAGATATCTTAAACATAGAAACAAATGCATTCTAAATTACAAGTTGCTTATATAAGCAATGCAAAGATCAAAATTTTCAATTTCTTTCCTTGAATTTATATGATTTTGTTGGATTCAGTTAGGCTAAATTCAGTCTATAGCCATCCAACTTTATAATGAAGATAATCACATCAAAATCTGTGTAAAAGAGGGGGGGGGGAAATGAGATTGAAGAGTCATTCAAGGCTATGACTATAACATATCACAACTTACATAAATTCTAACGTCATGAAAGAGACTATGTAAACATGTCTAAATGAGTAGTATTCAACTAGAAGACGACTTATTATTATAAATAAGGTTGGCATTTTAGTTCTGGTTCAACCTGCATACCTGTATATTGAAATTTGGTTCTCTAGATAATTACCAAGTTAGTATGCTTTGATATGGTCAAACCCCATTTTGTACTTATCTGATCTTCAAATGCTAGTTGCCCTTTTTTCCTTTGTTTCTCATGTTCAATTCAAAGTTGGATTTTTTTTTAACAGATTGTCATGATTCCAATCTCTGCCCATCATCACCAATACATCTTCTTTTATTTAAGAAAAGTTATTTATTTATCCTCATATGAGAGTAAAGATTTTGAAGCTCTATCTGCTTTTTGTATGTTTCTTTGCCTACTGCTAAACTAATGTCAAAATTAATGTTTTAAAATTCAGAACAAAAAGTTAAATTTGTAAGAGAAGAGGTTTAAGGTTTAAAAGGTTTAATCGGTATTAGACAGTTATAAAATTGGCTAAAAATTGAATAAAATTAAAAATTTTGAAATATAATTAAAAGATATTGTCCTCACTTGTCGAAGAATTTGAAGTTTAATTGAACAAAGAAATTATTAAATGAAAATTAATTGAGTTTTTTTTATTTATAAAAACTTATTAATTAATAAATTGATGAATTTTTAACAACAAGAGTTATTAAATTAAATCGACCCGAAAAGTTGAACAATTCAAAGTTTTTACAGCTGAACCTACCAAATCAGTTGGATTTTTTAATCATTGGTTAAAATCTTTTAAAAATTTAATTGAATTTCAAAATTTTAAATTGTAATTTATGTAATTAAAGAGAGAAATCATGTATCAAAATTTACCTTTTTTGATAAATTTTAGAATTTAATTTAAAATTTGCAACAACAAAAGAAAGACTAACATTTATATGTACAAATTTAAAAAGTTTTAGCATTTGATGAGTCTAGACTCCAGAGGTATAGAAGCAAATCTCCCCGTTAATGTCATAATTATTCATAGGTCCTAACTATTGAGGTTTAGTCAGCTTTCACATATCATAACTTTAGAGTTCAAAGGTTTGGTCTAGTCTAAGCCTACAGTGCACTTCATTGAATTCTTGGCAGAGGAAGCTCTAAGCCCAAGGTTGAATGATTATCTGGAAAGTCAGATTCAGATAGCTCACAGCAAGGTTCTTAAAATCGGACCGGTCATTGAATCGGTAGTTTTACTGATCACCGGTTTGACCGGTTCGACCGGTTCAACCACCGGTCGAACCGGTGTGACGTAATAATTATGCAATAA
>JAOSBM010000001.1:1862277-1878811 GCA_027568955.1 Erythroxylum tenue
GATGTTTGCAAGCTTAAGACATTCATTTTCTTTCCTTTTCTGCTGAAATCATCTATCCTCTTTGTATACTTTTGAGCATTTTGTTTCAGCCTTTGTACAATTCTCCACATATTAGTAAAAGTGTTCATCCTCCGGCCGTGGACGTAGGTCACATTGACCGAACCACGTAAATCTTTGTGTTCTGTCCCATTTATTTTTTGTCTCTCTTTATTTTTGTTATTATTTGTCGAGCTATTAAATTCAACCGGTATCCGATCCGAGGGCATTTTATCCTAACAGTTATACTATTCTTATTGGTGATTTATATGAATTAAAACTTGATATAAATTTGCTAAATCTTTTCTTAATTTTCATGGTGATGTTAAAATTAAACACCATGCATTGGATGAAAAATATGCTTACTTATGGCATAGACGTGGTCATGTATCCACAAAAAGTTTTGAAAGATTAGTAAAAAAATTGTCTTTTTAAAATCTAGATTTTGCTAATTTAAGTATTACAATGGATTAAGGGAAGGCAATCGAAAAAAAAGGAGCTATAAGAATCATTCAGTTCTTTGAGATTATACATATTAATCTTTGCAAAATCTTTGATTCTCCATCATTTGGTAAAGAAAAATATTCCATTTATCTTTATCAATGACTTGTCATAACATGATTATGCTTATTTTTAAGGGAAAATCTTAAGCATTGGATGTACTTGAGGTATATAAAATTAACCTAGGTTGAAAAGAGAATAGATGAAAGGATGAAAAATGTAAGATTTGATTGTACTACCAATCTTTACGTGTTTATTCCTTATAACCTATATCTCTATTATCGTGTCACATATGCATGTGGACCTATTAGAAACAGTCTCTCTACAATGTAGGGCTAAGGCTGCGTACTATCAGGCCCTCCCAGACCCTGCTTCAGTGTGGGACTTCGGAGTATGATGATGATGATGATGATGATGATGATGATGGCTACTATGGGAAATATAACAAGTCCATTTGCAAAGTTATTTTAAAGACATGACATATGTACACAATATTTTATTTAAGGCATTCCTTAACAAAATGACAACAAGATATAATAGAACATTGATGAATACGGTAGGAGTATGATGAGTAACTCCTAGCAACCTAAATATTTGTGAATGTATGCCCTTAAAATTGCTATGTATTTATTGAACAAATCCCTTAGTAAGGTAGTTCTAGAAACTCCTTTTTAAACGTGGACTAGAAGAAGACCTTGGATAAGACATTTATATGTTTGGGATTACATAATGGAGTTGAGAGTTTACAATCCACTTAAAAAGAAATTAGATTTTTGAATGATTAATGGTTACTTTATAAGTTACAAAGGAAATATCAAGGATTTAGGTTTTACTGTCCAAATCATAGTCTTATAATTGTGAAAACTAGAAATGCTAGATTTATTGAGAATGGTGAAATTAGTGGGAGTAATGAACAACAAAAATATGGATATCAAATAAGCTAAGGTAAATGTTATCCACAAATGCTTCCTTATTCATAGTTGTTGCAAAAAGTTGTTGCAAAAATTGTTATGATAATTAATGAAATATAAATACTATTGAATAACATTTAAATGAGGAAACAGATGTTGCTCCATATTTTGTTCCAATAATTGATAAAAATTTAGATAATACTAAACAATATTTGAATGAAGGAATAAACCCGTTAAGAATTGACTCGTAACCACTTATTATACACGAACTAAAAGAAATAATACCTTTAAAAAGATTTAAAAGAGAAAGAAACACAACCATTTCAAATTATTATGTAGATTATTTACAATAGTTAGATATTGATATTGGAATAAATAAAGGTTTATATTCGTTTTCACAAGCCATAAAATGTGCAAAGATTAAAAAATGGACCGATATCATGAAATATAAATTAAAATATTTAAAAGATAATAAAGTTTTAGATTTTGTTGAATTGCCGGAAGGTTCTAAGTGAGTTGGGTGTAAATGGGATTTTAAAACCAAATGCTAATCAAATGGCAATAGTAGCACCCACACAGCTACAGCAGATGGCCTCCTACGCGACAGTGGCGACACTTGGCTTGGAGGCTTCACTCAAAACCTAGGATGGTGCGCTCCGCTTTCTGCTAAACTCTGGGGAGTCTTCACAGGCCTCTCACTCGCCTGGCGGCTAGGCTTCCGCCGCATCGAGCTGGAAGTTGATTCACTCGCGGTGCACACCCTCCTCTCCTCGGCGAACCGTACCCAGGTGCTCAACTCTATTGTGGCGGGCATTCACGAGTTATTTTCACGGAACTGGTCTGTTGTTCATCGACATGTCTACCAAGAGGGCAACAAGTGCGTGGATTGGCTTGCCTCCTAGGATATCCATTCTACTGTTGGGGTTACTTATTTTGATACTGCACCTCCAGGGTGCCAACATTTCCTTTGTGAGGATATGTCGGGGTTCTGCTTCCCTAGACTTGTTTTGTAATTTTGCTTAGGCTTTTCCCTTTAATCAAAAAGAAGAAGAAGAAGGTATTGAATATAAAGAGATATTTTCGTTTTTCATTTATCTCAATGAAACTTATTCAGGATTGTAATGACATTAGCGGGAAAGATTAGTGAGAAAAAAGTTTATTTTCTTAATTCTATATGTTAATGATATCTTACTTACTACTAAGGATTTGAGTTTGTTACATATGATAAAATGTTTTCTCTTTAGTAATTTTGAAATGAAATATATGAGATAGACATCCCATGTGATAAGGATTGAAATTAGAACATACAATGTTTAAAGAAAAATGAAGAACAGAAATAGATGGAATCAGTTTCTTATCTGTCGGTTGTAGGTATTTTAATGTATTTATAAACTTACATAAGACCAAATATGAATTCCACGATCAAAATATTGCACATATGTCAAAGTAACCCTAGATTTATTCATTAGAAAGTTACAAAGAAAGTATTGAATTACCCAGTGAGAAAGAAGAACTATATACTTACTTATTTGAAGTATGATTATTTAAAAGTGATTAGATACTCAAATTATGTGATGAAATACCATGGTAAATTATAAGGGGTATAAGCTGGTCCTTTTCTTATTGATCGTAATTTATACTTAATAGACACAAAATAATCCACCAAAAGCATCCATAAATAAAGAAAGGGTCAACGGAGAGAAATCAATTTATTTCAAGATTTGCAATATATCACAACAACAACGAAATCCTAGTAAAAAATTTGCTAAATACCTAATTAGTAGAGAAGTTATTTCCGATAGATTCACACGTAGAAGATTTGCAACGTATAATTTCATTAAATTCTTCACGTACATGATACTTTTTTTCCCGTGTGAATTATATGTTTAAGATCTTATGATTAATGTTTTATTTGGGCTAATTGATTTACTATTTTCCTATAAGTTTAAGTTTTACAAATACAATGCATATTAATTGTAAGTTAAATTTTTTTAATTGAACCAATATATATCGATTTTGTTTCTATTTTCATATTCTCTTTAATAATGATTATGATTACTTTATAATTATTAGACATGAATTTGTCATAATAATTTATCAATTTATAAATAGGAACAAAGTAAATATAAATAACTCACTACTCTTGTATATCATTTGAAAACCTACATCAAACTTTTTAGTTAATTTTTTTTAAGAAACAGAGAAACTCGCAGCCGTTATCCTTTTGATGCGCACTTAGTAGACCTCCAGATTAACGCAATAGCCTGTAAATCACGTTAACTGGTTACTCCGTACTAGGCGAACCCCGTAAGACAGGCTCAATCGAAAGAGCATAGGTTGAGGGAATCGAACTCTTTAGTTAAAATTGCTTGTATAAAAATTTAAATTTCACATATTAACTAAAGATGATGAATAAAAATTTTAACTTTTCTTTCAATTAAGACTATGTACAATTCGATCCAATTTGAGAATTTTGAATATCTATAAAATTATCGTAAATGTTAAATTTTTAGCTAAAAGAAAAAACTACTTCACATTACATAAAAAATTCAATTCAATTCAATGCGATTTGAGAATTTGATTTTCTCATAAATGACTTTCTTTGACTAGGAAATTTTACTTTATTAGTTTTTTTATAAAGCCGATATATAGTTAATACGTGACTCATTAAATATTTATGGTTTTAATAATATTAAATGCTAAATTATGATTGGTCAGTTTGATTAAGTAAGATAAGATTTTATTTTAAACTTACAGGGAACTTTAAAGTTTTATAGAACATTTGAAATTATAGTATTAAAAAATTATAATAAAAACACATTTCATTTTACAAACGTAATAAAACATACATCTTTGCATTTATATAAAAAATAAATACTAGACCATAAATAGTTTTTTATTTATCAAATTAATATTGCAATTACTTGAATATTTATCTTAATTATATACTTACCTAACTCTATTAAGGTTACTAATTTCTTCTCAATATCAATTTATAAAAATAATCATCAAATTAGCCCCATCACCAACACTTTTTCAATTTATAGATATGATGATAGTTTTAAAAAAATTATAACAGAAACATTCTTTACTACAAGAACATCTAAATAGACTCAAATGGATATTTTAAGTGTTTCCAATTTATGGACTTAATTTATAAAAATTATAATAATATATGATAATAAAAAAATTTAGTTCTTAATTTAATATAATACGATTTAATAATCAATTAAAACTATTCAGAATTATATCAAATTAGAATCAATTAAATGATTTGATGTTATTGTCATAAAAAATTAGTAGTTTAATTGTGAATTTTAAAAACATAAAATTTAGTTTTTTGTGACATATTTTTAATTAATAATAAATAAGTATAATCTAATTTAATTATCAATGCAAATACTACAAAAACATTTAAAATTGTATTATGTTGGAGTTAATAAGATTGAAGCGAATTATAATAAAAAAAGTTTAATAATTTTATAAAGAATTCTTTTACTCCATTGTTTTTCTCAATTTCATTATACTTTATTAACCTCCACCAAAGATGTCAGCTGAGTTTAAGTTATGCCTCACCCAGGTTAGTTAAATAATGTATGGTTGGTAACGAAGGATCAATATTTTAAGAATATATCGCCAAATATTCAATATAATTCTATAAGATCTAGTTTTGTTCAAGAAAAGGTTTTTATAGAGAGATTAAGTTCCGGTAAGGTTTTTGCTTTGCATCAAATTAAATCATATGCTCTACCGCTTGTGCAAGCCCCCGTTAATTTTTTATAATTTTTGTGAATGTACTCCTCAGGCGGAGTACTTAACGCGTTAGTTACAGTATTACACGAGTCGATACGTACAGTGTCCAATATTTATTATTTACGACTAAGATTACTGGAGTATCTAATCTCATTTGCTCCTTTAGCTTTCGTCTTTCAATGTCAGTGTCAACTCTGCAGAAAAAGGTAACAAGCTAAATTTAAATTAAACGGGTCTTAAATTAAGTTTGAGCTCGAGTTATTCAAGTCCGATCTAATTAGACCCGATCTTTATAAACAAAATAAATTTCTTTTGTTAAAAATAACCTCATTTTTATTTCGTCAAAAAAAAAACCCTCATTTTTATATTTTTAATTTAAAAAAAAGGTTCAACCGCCGGACTTATTGGGTACGCTAATCTCTAACCATTAAAGAAAAGCCTCTCATTTTTGGGTAATGGGTCTTACCAGACTTGGAGTTAAGTGGCAACTAAAAAGTGGCGGCAAATCTTTAAAGGAAAAAAAAAAAAAACCATCTTTGTCTTACACACTCTCCACCACACTCCGGCGGTCAGGCCGGAGCTTTAGGGTTTCGAAAGATTGATTCAAGCCGGCGAAGATAAATGGAAGAACCAAGTCCATCGGTCTGCAATCTAAGGATTCTAGACAGTCTTAGCCACGATTCCGTTCTAGCTATCGCCCAAAGCTATAATGCATTCTGCTCCATCGTCGATTCGCTACTTTCTGGGACCGGAGATCATTCTGTAGCGGCAGAGTTCGTGCCTCACGTGCACGTGCTTTGTGAGCACGGCCTTGACTCTTTCGTTTGTGAACGCCTTCTTAATTCACTAGAGGTACGGGATCAATTGATTTCATTGATTGATAAGCATAGTTAGTTCAAGTAATTGGTTTATTACAATTTGGGTACGTTGGTTTACTATTCTTGTTTAAAGCAGGAAGCTTTTGAAAATAATGGAGCTTTGAGGTTTTGGCGGCATTTTGATGCTTATAGCAATGTAGCAGTTCTTCAGAAGAATGGAACTAATGTATGTCAGTTTTTTCTTTTCTTTATTTTGGGAAGCTATTGGATTTTCAGGATTGGTGATAGTGTTCAAATGCAGGCTGATGATGAGTTGCAACAAGTTCTGTGTGCGGCTCTTGATGAGATATCATTGGTGAAGAACTATCATGAGAACTGCTTGTCAATGCTAGTTGATGCTTTACATTCGTACAAGGAAGATCTACCTGAGGGACGATATAATTTGGATGCTGAAAGAAAACGTCTTCTGTCCAGATATCAATTGATGGTATCATCAACTCTTATGGCCACTCTTCCTCGACATTTTCCTGGTGGGCATGTTTTCGCCGACATTTTTGGATTGAATGTAATTGCAAGAAAATTCTAGCAGTAAGTTTAATTGCTATCCTTCTGTTTGTTCTTTACATTTTAGAAATACTTCACTGGTATTTTAAGGGAAGGCTGGAGGAGCTAAGCACACTCATGGAGGGGGAGCCTAATGTTGAGGATGGTTCTCAACATAAAGATGACATGGATGTAGATGAAAAGGCCAAATTGGCTTATAAAAACAGTGAGATGCATGACGATGAATCTTATCTCCAGGGTAAACTCACTCAGAACAATGAATTGGTAAAGAATATTGGGAAAGTTGTTCGTTCTCTTGGAAGTCTTGGGTTAACATCAATGGCTGAGGATGCCTATGCTTCTGCCATCTTTCTACTTTTGAAGGTGAGCAATTGACTTCGCAGATAATATATTCTTAAAGTGAGAGGTGCCTCTGACTTCTAAACGGCATGTAACCTTCTGTTGTGAAAATATTTTCCTGTTTGATGCAGGATAAAGTACATGATTTGGCAGGTGATGATTATCGGGCTTCTGTCTTAGGTTCGGTTAAAGGTTGGATACAGGTTGTTTTCAGTTTTTCTTTGTCCCTACTTTTTATGACAATGGCATGCATAAGTGTCCTCATGAATGGTTTATTATTATCTGAGTCACGTTGAATGTTTATGCTTTTGATGATTATGGATTCCCCTTCTCCCGTTATTCTAACTGTCTATTACAATTAAGGCTGAAGTGTTTGCTGACTCGTTTATTGCTAATATCGATGAAGGCTAAACATACTTAAAAACAGCGTTTTGAAGGAATAGGATAATGTTTCTGCTGATGTATAGTATAGTTATGCAATTTTAACAGTGGCTGTGCTTATTTAGGTAATATCTTTGTTCCACATTGAGGTTTTAATTTGGACGGCTACCTTCAGGGAACTTGCTTTTATTGATTGAATAGATATGCCATGAATTTCAAACTTCATTCTTGTTTCACTTTTTTTTTTTTTGATATTCACTGAATTTCTGAATTTTAGGGACCCTGCAAGTTCTAGTAATTTAAGCGTCTTTATCTGGATAAATTTGTACGCCCATGTTATTCCATAAAAGCTTAGTATTCCTTTGCATTTGATCAAATTGTTTAGTGCTCTGCAACTTATCAACGGGTTTCTCATGTTATTAATTGATGAATCCTTGGACCCATACCACCAGGCTGTTCCCCTCCAGTTCTTGCATGCACTGCTTGCTTATCTTGGTGACAACACAAGCTATAATTGTCCTTCACCTGGTCTGAAGTCACCTTTGGCATATCATCCATTGTCACGCTGTGCTGGAACAAATATTTCTTCTGAAGGACTTGTTAGATGGAAGTTGAGGCTAGAGTATTTTGCCTACGAGACACTGCAAGATTTAAGAATAGCCAAATTATTTGAGATTATTGTGGACTATCCTGACAGGTGACCTTTTATCTCATTGATCATAAATTACTGTTGGTGGTGGACCAGGTTGTTCAAGGTTTTAAGTGGTCTTGTTTCATTGTGTTGATTTATAGCAAGGAAGAATACTATATATTACCTAGCAACAGGCAAAAATGGTTGCCATTTGTCTCGATTTATAAATCTGAAAGATTAAAATTCACTTTCTTGTTTTGTCTTTCACCAGGCATCTACTGCATGAATATCTTTTTCCTTATAAGCAAAATATGCTGAAATAAAATGGTTCAAACCGGGGTTGACTTTTTATGAAGCAGAAGAATTCAATTGACATCTTGAAGTGCTGGGGTTAATATGAGATCCTCCATGAAAGTCTTGATGTTTTCATTAACTTTGCAGCTCTCCTGCAATAGAGGATTTGAAGCAGTGCCTTGAATACACCGGACAACATTCTAAACTGGTTGACTCATTTATTTCCGCATTAAGATACCGTTTGCTAACCGCGGGTGCCTCCACAAATGACATATTACATCAGTATGTGTCAACCATCAAAGCACTTCGGACAATTGATCCAGCTGGTGTCTTTCTTGAAGCAGTTGGTGAACCGATAAGAGAGTACTTGAGAGGTAGGAAAGATACAATAAAATGCATTGTAACCATGCTTACAGATGGGACTGGGGGAAACCCTAACGGATCTGGTATTGCTGGGGATAGCCTCCTTGAAGAATTAAATAGGGATGAGGAAGGTCAAGAGAATACTGGTGCAGATGATGATTTTCATACTGATGAAAGACAGGCCTGGGTAAATGCTGCACGGTGAGTAGGTTGTAATTTCAAGCTTAAAGAAATGATTCTTGGGCTGAAATAAGCTAATGAATTGTATGTCACCCAACTTCAGCATTTGATAGATTATCCAACCCTGAGCAATCTTTGCTTGATCTTTGCTTTGCAGTTGGGAGCCTGACCCTGTAGAGGCTGATCCATTGAAAGGGAGTAGGAATCAAAGGAAGGTTGACATTCTTGGGATGATTGTTGGTATAATTGGATCAAAGGACCAACTTGTTAATGAATATCGAGTAATGCTGGCTGAAAAGCTTCTCAACAAAACTGATTATGACATTGACTCAGAGATACGAACTTTAGAACTTCTAAAGGCAAGTAACTGTTAGTAGTTTGGGCCTTGGTCTTTTCTTAGGTTGTGTTCTTCACTTTGTGAGGCACCATAACTCCTTGCCAATCACATCTGAATGTTCCACCCTGGCACTTTGAAAATTGATTTCTTGGCTTTTGACATAGATTCATTTTGGGGAGAGCAGTATGCAAAGATGTGAAATTATGCTTAATGATCTGATTGATTCCAAGAGGATAAATCAAAACATCAAAGCCACAATACAACAATCTCGAACAGGTAATGTAGAATAGCTAATCCTTGATTCAACTCAGATATCCAGAAAAGGGAAAAAGAAAAATAGAGCTCTACTATGTGGAGCTCCTGCTGAGTATTAGATTTTATGTGGATCAATTATTCTTTCACGAATGAATTTGTAGGTCCAGAGCCACAGGACAGTGAACTGTCATTGGATATGCTCAATGCTACAATCATATCTTCAAACTTTTGGCCCTCAATCCAGGTATGAAAGAACATTTTTGTATGAATGCTGTAAAGTATTATAGCTTTTAGTGTTTGTCTATCCTGAAATGCAAGAACCACTATGCAAGGTGAGTTAAAAGACCTTTGCAGCTGTTAGAGACCACCAGCTCTAACAGTGATTCACCCAATCAGTAACCTGCAAAGCCAACAGTCGCACACACCAACACAGAACAAGAACAAGAACAGAGATGGAAATGAAAGGAATATCGATATCTATTATTCCCTAGCTAGACTTCGAGGGCTAGCTGAACCTCCATACAATCACCAATCACCATATCATAACCGAATGCCTATGCCTCCCCCCTCTACAACCTTTTATTCCCTTCTCCTAACTAACTTCCACATGACTCATCTCTTTCCCTAAATTCCCACTTTACCCTCACATCCCCCTCACCTAGCCACTACATTCGTATTCCTCCTCTTGCTATACTTCTTCTGAAATTTAGTCCCAACAATACCCCCCTCCCCCCAAAAGAACCCACCTTGTCCTCAAGGTGGAAAGAAAGGCTGAGTGACTTCTTCGGGCGCATTTAGCTGAAGACACATCACCTGTTTGACCAGCTCATCCTCTTCTTCTTGTAACTCCACCGGTTGTTCTTCATCTATTAGGAGGATGTGGAATTGTTTCTCCCCACATACATGCCCTAGCGTGTACTTCCCATCACAACAGTAGCAAAGTCCTTGCTGTCTCTTACGTTGTAGATCCTCCGCAGTTAATCGCTTGAAGGGAAAGGATTGCTCCCTTCGGAAACTCCGTCGCCCCTCACTACTTGAACTAGCTCCCCACTTGTCCGGTGATCTGCCTGGTACTGGAACGTTTCTAGGGTTGGCGCTCACTGTCGGAATCGACGCCTTCACTTCATCGATCGGTCTGCGATTGAGGTTCCCAGGAGTAGAAGGCGGGTTAGGACTAACAGATGGAGCTCCCTTCACACCCCATACATTAGAACCCGACGACCCCGTTCCTCCAAATAATTTCGGTGTGTTGGAGTTGAGATGAGATTGATCCAACAAGGCCCAATTTCTACTTTCCGTCATCTGGGCCAGCTCCATCAGTTGAACCATCGAGTCGGGTTGAGCCATCTGGATCTCGGCTCGTATATCTTCCTTCAACCCGTTCATGTAAGCCGTCGTTACCACCTCCACCGAAACTTCCCTCAACATCGACGTTACCACCTCAAATCTCTGGTTGTAAGCGGCCACCGTTCCCGTCTGCTGGATTTTCAACAACTCTGCTAGTGGATTTCCCACTTTTGTGTCTCCAAATCTTCTAACTACCGCGCTCTTAAACGTCTGCCACTCCCCCATCGGCGACCAATTTTGTCTCCACTGATACCAACTTGAGGCATCTCTTTCCGTGCACACCGCCGCTGCTTGTAACCACCGATCTGGTGGCACTCCATTCAGCTCAAAGTATCGCTCTACTCGAAAAATCCAGCCAAACGGATCCTCTGCGTAGAACAGAGGAATCTCCAGTTTCCGATGGCTCCTTTCTCCTCGTGTCGGTTCAGGTTGAACCGATGTCTCACCCTTAGATTTTTGTGCAGAAACTTCGTCGACTTCTCCGACGACTTCCTTATCCTTCCCCTTATTTTCCGTTCTCCTTAGGATTTCGAATATTGATGTAATGTCCCCTGCCACCTTATCGAACTTAGCTTCAACTCCTGCAATATCCTCAACTATCCTCAACATCTCCTTCTCCACGTTATCGATCCTAGCTTCCATTCTCGTAAATACCATTCCCTATCACCACCTCGCTCTGATACCAATTTGTTAGAGACCACCAGCTCTAACAGTGATTCACCCAATCAGTAACCTGCAAAGCCAACAATCGCACACACCAACACAGAACAAGAACAAGAACAGAGATGGAAATGAAAGGAATATCGATATCTATTATTCCCTAGCTAGACTTCGAGGGCTAGCTGAACCTCCATACAATCACCAATCACCATATCATAACCGAATGCCTATGCCTCCCCCCTCTACAACCTTTTATTCCCTTCTCCTAACTAACTTCCACATGACTCATCTCTCTCCCTAAATTCCCACTTTACCCTCACATCCCCGTCACCTAGCCACTGCATTCGTATTCCTCCTCTTGCTATACTTCTCCTGAAATTTAGTCCCAACAGCAGCATAAACATTATGTTGTAGTACACGTACCTATTACACACTTTCTAACGGGGAACATGTTTCTCAGTGGGAGTCCACCTTCATGTGATCTGTACTAATATATTAATGTGAAAGTTCACGTTAAAATGCCAAGGTTAATTATTTCATTGCCCCCTCCTTGGTTGTTTTCTGAAAAATGCCATCTAGTTAGGTTGTATGAGGTAATGATTTTGTACAGAACTATTTGAGATCTATGTTGGTTTTTTGGCGGCATTGCAATATTGTAAGACTGCTTGGGAGCACTATCTTCACAAGTTTCTTGAACTACATAGTATGGCAATTTATTCGCACTTTCATTTGTTCAAATGTATCTGGCATGAAAAATTGCTAGCACATATATGATACTGTGTTGAGTGCAATATTTGCATTATCAGTTTATTTTATTCATCTAGCACAAAAATGGAAAGATCTATTTTTTACATATTCCATGCACCACTTACATTTTCTTCTCCAAATGTCCTCAAAAAAAATTCATTAGGTAAGAGTGGTAAATTTTGTTGCTCTTAATTTCAGGATGAGACCCTCAATGTACCTGAGCCTATTGACCAATTGCTCAGTGATTATGCTAAAAGGTTTCATGAAATTAAAACCCCTCGGAAGCTACTCTGGAAGAAAAATCTTGGTGCTGTTAAGGTTAGGTGTTTCCGAATCCTTCCTTGTCTGTCCTATTTTCTCTTATTCTTGCATTAGAAAATGTATTGATGCTCTTTTCATGGTTCCTAGTTAGAATTGCAATTTGAAGATAGAGCAATGCAATTAACTGTGACTCCTTTGCATGCTGCAATCATCATGCAATTTCAAGATCAAACAAGGTAATGGTTTTGAATTGGTAAGCATAATAGGTTGCGCACATGTTATCTGACAGTATAATATTCCTCCGTTAGTTGGACATCTAAGAAGCTTGCAGCTGCTGTTGGGATACCAGTTGATGTTCTTAATAGGAGGATGAATTTTTGGATAAGCAAGGTATGTTCCAAGACCTTCAATTTTCTTCTTTAGATGATCCTTGTTTATATCTGATGGAAGCCCTTAACACATGATTTGACTGCATACAGAGTTTGCTACTATTAATATAAACAACCGATCTTGCTTGTCTTATTGTGACTGAAATTTACCTGTTGTAGCTACAGTTACTCCATCATTGTGCAATGAAATTGAAAATTCTTTGTTTCAGTCAATTCTAGCCCCTTAAAAATTTGACCATTTAGTGCCGTGTTAGTGCTATTCATGATAAATTTTCTTGAAGTCCTTTATTTTCAAATTGTAGCCGTATGTAGTTCTTGATGTGTTAAGAGAAATCAAGAATTTGAAATTTAAGAGTTACTAGCGTTGATTGCTTTCATGCTCAGGGAGTTCTTTCTGAAACACTTGGGACAAATTCCAGTGATCATGTTTTTACTCTGGTAGAAAGTGTGATTGAAGGTAGTAGGAGTGGTGGTAATGGCAGAGGTCGTGAGGATCTTCTCATTGGTGATGAAGAGGGAGAAAACTCTGTAGCCTCCGTTGAGGACCAAATATGCAAGGAAATGACCATCTACGAGGTATGCAGTATGATATAAACTTTACATATGATTCTGGACATTCATGTCAGCAAATAATTTAAATTCTGTTGAAACCAGGCTTCTCTATATGGTAGAAGCCATACTAGGATGAAGCTTGGCTTTTAACTTGAGCCTGGTTTCAGCAGCTGGGATTAGATTAAGACCATGAAAAAGTTAAAACATCATTATCTCTAGCCACCTAAACGACATTTGTTTGGTGTAGAAATTTATCATGGGGATGCTCACAAATTTCAGCAGCATGCCATTGGACCGCATTCATAACACCCTTAAGGTAATTGAAGTGTTAAGATTATGACTAACTTCATGTATATGCCTTATTTGTTTTACCAATTTGTTGAATTCTATATATTGGTCCAGATGTTTTGTGTAGCAGATCCTACCTATGATAAGTCACTGCAACAGTTGCAAAGCTTTCTATCGGGTTTAGTTTCTGAAGAGAAATTGGAAATGAGAGACGGAATGTACGCCTTAAAGAAGTAAAAATCAAAGAATTCTGAAGCGAAGTAACAGTGCTTCGGTCATGAGTAGCATATACTGTGTCAAATGTGACCATTATCATCATCTTCTCCATGGGATAGGAACTTAGAAGATGTCAATGGCAGAGGATTAGTGGAAACCTGTAAAAATTGCTTTGTGAAGATGGAGAACACGTACTTTTTCATCAACTGGTTGTCGAGAGCAATGTTATGAATATTGTACCGGTAATGGTATTGAATTTGATTCTAATAGGTACGACAGTATGGCATTTGATATTTTTTTAAAATTAGAAAATATTTCTTTAATGTATTGTGGTATATAATTTTTAATTTTGCATTAATCTTATCTCTAAAAATTATAATAATATAAATTTGAAATAATTATTATTATTTTATTTTTATTAATATTACATTTATATAAAAAAATTAAATATTTTTAGTATCTGAATATTAATATTATAAAATTAAATAAAGTTGCATATTAAGAATATAATTTAACCTTTTATAATCGTATATTCACATTGGATACTGTAACAAGGAGAGGTTGCCGTTACGAAATATGACCGTTACAGTTCACACATATTTGAAGTGAGCAGAGGACTCAAATTCATTGAAGATTACGAGAAACCACACCAGAAAATGGGACAGTACGGCCAAGAACATGTTTCCACGGCGGAGGAGCTCATGCAAGAGCTCAGAATCAAAGCCACGGAGCACCTCATCCGAGAAGAGTGGCAAGACTCCATCCAAGTCTACTCTCGGTTCATCAAACTCTGCCAAGAACAGATCTCAAACACCCACCAACAAGATCAGATAACCAAGCTCCAAAAGTCCCTTTGCTTGGCTCTATCCAACCGCGCCGAATCTCTGTTCCGGCAGAGAGATTTGATTTTGGCACTCAGTGACTGTGACCAAGCATTGGAAATTGATAGTGCTCATGTCAAATCTCTCGTGTGTAAAGGTAAGATCTTGCTCAGCTTCAACAGATACTCTATGGCTTTGGACTGCTTCAAGGCAGCCCTTTTGGATCCACAAGAGAATGCGAACCTCGAAACTTTAAATGGGTATTTGGATAAGTGCAAGAAACTTGAGTTTCAGTCAAAGACTGGATATTTTGATCTCTCCGATTGGGTGCTAAGGGGGTTTCGCGGCAAACCACCGGAGATGGCTGAGTACATTGGGCCAGTGCAGATTAAAAGATCTGAGCTCAGTGGGAGAGGTCTATTTGCAATAAAGAACATCGATGCGGGGACTGTAATGTTGGTGACTAAAGCAATTGCCACTGAGAGAGGAATAGTATCAGCCGGAGGTTCCAGTGAGAATGCACAAATGGTCATGTGGAAGAACTTCGTTGATAAAGTTGTTGAATCTGCCATAAAGTGTGAAAGAATTCATCAGTTGATTAGTACGTTATCTGCAGGTGAAGATGGGGACAGTCTTGAAGTGCCTGAAATTAGTCTCTTTAGACCCGAGGCAGAGTTGGATTCCCAATCAAATGAGAAGCCTGATATGGTCAAGATTTTAAGCATATTGGACGTAAATTCACTAGTTGAGGATTCAGTTTCTGCTAAAGTTTTCGGAAAGAATAGTGATTATTATGGTATTGGTTTATGGGTTCTGGCTTCATTCATTAACCATTCATGTAAACCAAATGCCAGGCGCTTGCACGTAGGTGATCACGTGGTGGTTCATGCTTCAAGAGATATTAAGGCAGGTGAAGAGATCACATTTGCTTATTTTGATGTGTTTTGTCCTTTGGAGAAGCGAAAGGAAATGTCACTGACATGGGGATTTCAATGTGCTTGTAAGAGGTGCAAGTTTGAAGAGGAAGTTTGTTCAAAGCAGGATATGAAGGAGATTGAGATGTTGCTTGAAAGAGGGATAGACGCAGGTAGTGTGGTTTTCAGGCTTGAGGAAAGAATGAGAAGATGGACGGTGAGAGGAAAAGAGAGGGGTTACTTGAGAGCATCATTTTGGAATGCATATGGTGAAGCTTATGGCTCAGAGAAGCTGATAAAGAAGTGGCGAGGACGGATTCCAGCTACTGATGTGGTGGTGGATAGTGTTGTAGAAGTTAATGGAAGTGACGATAGGTTACTGAGGTTATTGAGGGAGGAGTTAAGCAGAGGTGGTGCCAATGTCGTGGACATGGAGAAAGCAATGAAGCTGAGCAGAGGGATTTATGGGAAAGTGGTCAAGAAACAGGCAATGAGATCTCTTCTTGAGCTTGGCAGTCAAGAACAGATGCTATTGAGCTAATAGCAACACCATTTTCACAGTTCCAAGTTTTCACTTTGCGGTCTGTTTTTCATGGACAGAAAGTTCTTGTTGTTCTCTCCCTTCTGACTACAAATTTTCACATGTACAGTTTTTCACAATTCAGTTACCTTTTTACATCGTTGTCCACAAAAAGAAAAACCCAATAAGTAGTTTCAGTTTACTTAATATGATACAAACTCTAGTAATTAAACTTGTGCAGATGTTGACAAGCCATGAAATTGTCAAGAAGCAGGCAATAAAGCCTCTGCTTGATTTATGATATTAGCAGTACTAGGGATGGCAGTAGGTTTTCAACCCGATTAATATCCGCACTATCCGGCCTAATGAATTTAGATATGGGTAGTAAATCGTAAAAATCGATGGATATGGATATGGATATGGGTTGAGTCATAAAAAATAGATATGGATATGGGT
>JAOSBM010000001.1:1878911-1889486 GCA_027568955.1 Erythroxylum tenue
ATCTACTCTTTATATTTTCTATTTAGAAGTTATATTTTTATGTGCTATACAACTCGATGGATATCCAAAAACTCGAATAACCCAATAGATTTAGATATGGGTAGTAAATCGTAAAAATCGATAGATATGAATATGAATATGAGTTGAGTCATAAAAAATAGATATGAATATGAATAGAGTAAAATCCGAACCAAACCCTACCCATTGTCATCCCTAAGCGGTACATTTCTTAGTTCAAAGTTGCAGTCTGTTTCCTGACAGAAACTTGTTTTTCTATCAACTCTCTTGGATAGAAGTTATGTTCACAATGTAGGTACTTATCACATGTTTGTCTACAAGAGTTGAAAAAGAAAACACATTAACTAGTTTTAATTTACTAATAACTGTATTAATACTACAGAACCAAAATTAATATTCCAATGAAAATTATGACCGAAGGCTCCAAAAGCAACATTTCCAATCTCAATGAGCAGTCATTCTCACAAGCTTGTTATAAAGAATGTGGTCATCCCGCCCAGTGTTGCTCTCCAACAAAGCACTTTGCACAAGTTCCTGGCAGAGGACATAAAACCATTAGGAAGTTGTGAATTATACCAAGATAAACATAGATCATGAAAAATAAGGAGAAAGAAAAAGAACTTCTAACCTTCACATCCCTGTGGGAAAGAAATTTCCCCAAGTTATGGATAATCAACCTCAAGTCTTCCACCTGAAAAGGCAACAAAGAATCAGTTAGCATTGAGTAAGAATTATCAGTTAGAAACCAGGCAGTATAGCAAGGCAGCAGTCACAGCACAAAAGTAAGCTGAATAATAGTATATCTTACCCGAATGTATCCAGTTCTATTGCGATCAAAGAACCTGAAAGCCTGTTCAATAAATGAAAAACGATCAAAACTAAGTTACAGCAATGAAAAGAATGTTTTAAAGAGTTAGTCTGAAGATACCTGCAATAGTTCCTTATCAACTACAGTCTCCTTCATGATGGAAGAAGCTTTCTTGCTTCCATCCACGCTAGCTCCCTGCTCTGTAGAAGTGGCATTAGATGTGGTCTTTGCCTCTGCATCTGTATCGTTACTTTTCTTCTTTTCATCTTCACCAGCCTTGTCTTTTGCATCGCTTAACACTGGTTCATGCTCTGTAACCACACCGGCTGTCTGTTCCTCTTTGTTTATCTGTTTACAGGGTTACCAGACTTTTTTTTAAAAAAGGAAAAAGCTATTGCAGGCATGTAAAGCAACTTGGTAAATTTGGAAAGATAATCCATCTTAGATTTACAATAGCAGGGTCTATTAACAAATCTCAGAAGATCTAACTAATTTATAAAGAAAATTCTTACCTCTTTAGAAATATCCTCCCCATGATCCTCCATGTCCTCGTATTCCTCCTCTGGGTCTTCCTCTGGGTCTTCCTCATCATCAGTCTTGTCTTCCAGCTTTGTTTCATTAACATGAACAGCAGAAGAGTCCTCTTTTCTTGCAGTTTCTTGATCCTCTGACTGATTTATGCTTAACATTTCAGAGCCAGCTGAAGTATTTTTCACAGGAAGCTCACTAGTCTTCGGGCGCTTTGCTGGAGATTTCTTATCTTCATCCTTCTCTTTGATTTCCTCCCGCTGCCTCTTACGTTGATTTCTCTTAGTTATGAATTTAATTCGAAGTTTCTGCAAATCATGCCCAAACAAGAAAACATTGCAGAAACGTTTATCATCACTTAATCCCATTTGACAGTTCAGTTGATTGTATTTATTAAAAAAAAAAGGTTGAAAATAGGCAGCTAACCTGGAGAAATGCCAAAATGCGAGAACCCATTTGATATTGAAGCATTTCATAAAATGATTCAGCAAATAAAGAAACCTGTAAAGATAAAGGTTTCCATTAAGTGCCAAAAAGAGGGCACCAAAGAAGGTAAGAGCAAAAATTTCAAACCTCAAAAGTTGTTTCTTCAACATCTTTATCTGAGTAGTCCAAGAGTGAGTCCAGTGAAAGTGATGTTGAGCGCAACTGTTGTGATTAAATAAAATAAATTATTAACTAAATAAATTGCTTGTGCAGAGAATTTTTACTGGGGAAACAACATAATGCTTGACAAGATAAACATACTTTATTTTCCTTGTTGCCTTTTGTTTGCAAAATAAGTCCAGGGTGTCTTGGAGCTTCATCAAGCCTTTTGTTTTCCTTTACTTCTTGGTTAGATTTGCTCTTGGACTCATCCTTTCCATTTTTCTCCTTTTTCTCATCCTTCAGTTTTCCATCATCCTTTGGTTTTTCTCTCTTGTCATTATGGTTATGCTTCCCGGAAGCCTTTTTGTCATCAGCCTTAGTCTCAATTTCAAGGCCCGAGCCACTGTCCCTACCAGTATCCTTAGCAGCACTCTGATCTTCTTTAACATCACTGACTTCTATTTTTTTTGAATTAGACACACTACCCTTGTCCACAATCAGAGAGGTTGACTCATTGTTATTCATCTCAGTCTCAGCAGTTTTAACATTGCCTGCAGTAGCGAGCTTTCTTTTGAGAACTCTCTTGACAATTTTCTTCTTTATGGTTGTTTTGGCATTAGAACCTTGACCAACTGCACCACTACTGGCCTTTGAATTCTCGTTTCCCTTATTTGCAGTAGCATCCACTTCTTTCTCAGGTTCCACCTGACTTTCTTCATTTTGAGTGGCTTTTTTCACTGGAACCTTTTTTACAATTTTTTTCCTCACAAACGTTTTAACCCCTGAAGGATCAGATAGCAATTTACTTTGCTCACCTGGAATATCAGAAGGCCCACTTGTTTCCCCAACATGTTTATTATCTAAAGAGTCGTTCTGTTTGCTTCCAGCACTTTCGGCATCGGCTATCTTACTGGCAACCTTCTGCTTCACAATCCTTCTTACAATCTTCTTCTTTCCAGACTTCAAATTTTCAGCCGTCTGGGCACCGCAAGTTTCTCCTTGTTCCTTTGTTGCCTTCTTGGCTTCCTCATTTGTGTCAATATCATCTTTAACCCCAAGTTTCTTTTCCTTCTTATCACCATTTTCTGAATTCACATTGCCCTTTATGTCATCTCCATCGTTCTCCTTTTTGTCAACACCAGAGGATTCTGAATCTTTGATTTTTTTTGACCTGTCTTCCCTCTTTGTTTTCTTAAAAGAGTCAGTTCCCCTATCTGATTAACAAAAACCCATTATCAATTGTGTAGCTAAATATAAGAAAAAAACTGTAATATCATGCATGAAAACTGACTGATTTACCTTTCTGATCTTCCTTCTTTTCTTTTAACTTCTGAAACAACATGCAAAATAGATTAGCAAGTTACTAAATTTAGGAAAGGGCATTACCAGCGGCCCAAGTCATCAAGAGATCTACCAGAAACTAAATGTAAGCGGGGAAAAAAAGCAAAATTATATACATGAAGTCATGTGCATGACACACCTCTTTGAAGGCTAGTTGGGGCTCTCTCTCCATAACAGCCTTCTTGTGAGCAAGCCACTGTGCTCTCCAAGCATCCAACGAAGGAAGACATTCAGATAAATCCGGAACAAATAGAACTGTAACTTCCTTATGGCTAAAGAAACCGTCCTTGTCAAATCTATCATAATGTATCTGCACATACCAATAGCAGTCTACACATATTAGCTATCTTAGTACAGGTCGACTAAACTTATTCATTAATTCAACAAATAAACATGAACAACACAAAATATGCATAGGATACATAAAAAGAAAAAACGCGAAGAATGGATCAATTATTTAGAAAAATCTTTGTATGGTTTGGAATCCTATCCAGCATCCTCTGACTTGTAAGCTAATGGATTGGAAATGATACAATTCAAAAACCAACAGAAAAAGAAAAGAACAGAAGAGTTTGTTCCAAAATGGAAATCATTTTGTAGGCGTTTAAAGTTTCAATAAGTAATGCAATTTGTACCAACAGATCTTACCATCCCAATAAGTAATGCGGCATCAAGTTACAAAAGCAGGACTTATGAAAAATATTTAGTGAGAGATTCCCATAAAAGTATTTTACAACTTGTTTTCTGAAGGAACAAAAGAAAAAGAAACGTTCACTGTTTTAGTTTTATTACATATATTAGGTGGTGCAAGTTTTGGTTTCCATAACATTTACTATGTTTGCAATGACTAAAACAACTAAAACCTCAGTTACTTGCTGGAGATAAAGATGGCGCAAAAATGTTATACAATCACGATATTCTATTCTTGATCTGCAATCAGCCTGGACTAGTCACCACAACCAAAACAACTGGATTTGGTGTCCATCACATGAACATTAATATACCATCTGCAAACTAACTGCACATCCAGCTAAGAGATTCTAGTCATTTCAAAGACAAGAAACAAGTAAAGCCTACCTCAAGAAAACGATTCCAGGTACGGCAGTTTTGCAAATCAAGCTGAGTGACATCCTTGGCATATCTACATGCACATATTAGTTTAATTCACTAGAGAAGGCATAAATAAGCAATATGCTGACTTAAAGAACGATAGAAAATACACACCTAAGGGCTGTTTGAATTAAAGCAGAATCATCACTGGAGGGGTTACCACCATCAGCAACATCCCATGGACCACCAATAGCCATGAAACTGTGATCTCTTTTTAGAAGAGCAAACCTTAGAACATTACAGATATGGGGTATGCGATCATCTGAACTTTTGTCAGATAACAGCTCTTCCAGAACATTTTTTCTAAGCCCACTCATTAAAATTATCTGAAACCAAGAGACAAAAATATTACACATTCACCAGGAAACAACATTAACCGCATGGCCACAATGTGAAGCATGCTGCAACAAAAGAAAGACAATAAGAAAAGAGTGGGCAACCACAGCACACAGGAGTTGCGATCTTTTACTTTTACAACTGATAAGTTGTCTGACGACTCATTGCCACTCCAAATGTTAGAAAAAAATACGATATATTATTTTGGATTTGGTTTATAAATACATGTCCTATTCAGTTGTATATTCATGCAACCCTAGCTTCAGAAAATGATCCATCCAATCAATAACTTTTTAAGTAACTTTAGTTTCCACTTGGACATTTCAAATCACTATCTTTTACTCATGGGTAACGAAAGGATGAGAGTATATTGCGGGCTAATTAGTGCATTAACAATAAAAAGACAGAACACCTAGGTTTTTCTCCTTAGTGGTGATGAAATAATATCAATCCACAAGATTCAAATCTTGCTGAGTGCAAAGGGACAAGGGTCACTTGGCCCCAAATGGATTCTTCTTAAGAAATAGGAACACAAGGACGTGTTCAATTGTCAAGGAAGTCACTTTAAAAGCTTCAGCAATGAGCTGTAAACTGTGACAGAAACTAAACATGATGCACAGAAATGATTCATAGTTTAAACATCAGTTGAGTTAAACTCTACATAGCTAAATAATAGAACCTTGAAGATGAACTCAAGCTCCAAGCAGATATAAAGAAAATGAAGAAAACAACAATCACCCACTTTTGCATTCCAAATTGTTCTTCCATGATCTGATTCTCCAAGTTGTGTGTTCAAGAGTGTATTCGATGGTTCTTTCAGCTCTACGATACTCTCACCCTCCAAAAAGTCATGCTCAAAGCTGTTCATTTCCACAATTATTGCCAAATTATCTAAGACACTGGTCAGACTTAAGCATACAAAATTGAAAAAAACTCAATAACTGATAATTAAAAGTTTACAAATGTTGCAGCTACATGCCCGCAGGTTCATCAGCAAGCATTTAATGTCCATATCGACAATGAAAAAACTCATTGAAAAGAGTGAAAAAAAAAACTCCTAAAGCATGCAACTAATACAAGGAAAAGTAAATACCTAACCGGTGTATTGACCGAAAGATTAAGGTTCCCCTTTGGCCAGTTCACAACAACCTGAGAGAGAAAGTTCGTCATTGCTAGAGAAATGATCAAGGGCATGATTCCCTCAAAAAGGAAAAGAAAAGGAAAAAGTAAAAGCTAAGCATAAACCTTGCAAAATTCTGGAGATATAAAGAGTCTGGGGTATCGCTTGTCTATTGACAAATAGTCTCGCTCTGTATCTACCAATCTGGATGTGTAGACCTACATTCAGAAAGCATTGAGTACCCAAATATAAATCAACCAACAACTTGGTACTGTAACTGGATGTAGAGATGTAGAGCAGAGAAAGCACAGAAACAAAAGTTATAATTCCTTTATCTTTCTTGCAAGTATTATTTCTGATTTTGAAAAGCAGCAACAGCCACAGAAGACAACCACCTATCATCAACCCTAGAAGACCTTATACTGTGAAATTCCATATCCAGTTCTGTTCGATCCAATCCGGAAAGTCTCAAGAGATAAGCATCATGGTCTCTGAATGATGCAAGCACATATCCCATTGAAACACGAGGTAGAAGAATTTACAAGATGAAAGACCTTATACAAATGGGAATAGTCAAGTAAACCAACAGGAAGATAATGACAACTTAATGGAAAGAAGAAATCAGATTGATTTCCCACCGAGACTAAGAATCAAGAGAGCAAAGGAAAACTTTGGAAACAAGGTGAACACAGCTATTGGCAGATCAGAGGAAGATGCAAAGCAAAGGAGATCAGTGGAATGGTCAGTTGAATTTAAGAGACTGAAGCTATTTAAAAAGCATAATGCAAAGGGAAAAAGTTCGCATAGAAACAGGAACAGAAAGATTCAAAGTGCAGAGACTAGGGCACCTTGAATTCTGAAACTGAACAAGAAAAAAGAACAGAATTTCGAGAGTTAAACATCATGGAATGACAAAGCTCTTGCACTGTTCTGCATTACCTTGCATACATATTCTCTCCTTTTTTCTTTAACAGGTGAATGACGCCTTCAGCATAACAGAACATCAAGTTAGTTGAGAGGCTACAAGAGATACATGAAGCTATATTTTTGAATTTTAGCAGGATGCAAAATGAAACATCAAGATCCACCTATGTAAAGCTTCATGCATTGGGGAGTCTCGACGTGATAATTTCACATCCTTGATCAAAGACGAACCACGACGATCCCTTGAGTGTCTTAATGGAGTTCGTTCCCGCTTGCTTTCAATTTCACGTTTCCGTTCTCGTTCCCTCTCCTCTCGTCGCTCCAAGAGGCGCTCCCTTCCACGTTTTCTTTCCCTTTCCCTTTCTCTTTCTCGTTCTCGTTCTCGTTCCCTTTCTCGATCTCGATCTCGTTCTCGTTCTCGTTCACGTTCACGATCCCTCTCCCTCTCTCTATCCTTCTCCCTTTCACGTAGAATCTCTCTACGCCGTTCCTCCTCCCTTAGCTCGAAGTCCCGAAGATAACCAGCTCTTTCATCCCTACGCTCATCAATTCTTAAATGACTACTACGGTAGTCTAACTCAAGAGATGTTCCATGAAGACCTTTTCCTGAGCCATAATCCCGACCAGGAGGCAAGCTAACTCCATAACCAGGATTTGATTTACTTTGAGAGTACAACAGATCATCCAAATTTCTCTGCGGACCTGCTCCTAATATAGATGGAGGATGTTGTCCACCATATGAAGAAGCACTAAGCATCGATGAACCGCGTATATCAGCATCAATTCTTCCTCCATAAGACATAGTATCCTGGGTGGGATGACGATTAGCAGCAGTTCTTGCTGCCAGATAATCAATTTGTCTGCCAGAAACACATGCTACTTAGTGCAACAAAAAATATATACCAACTAGCTCAGTTGTGCAGAGACTGTCACCATTGTTGACAGGACGAATTTTGGTACAGAGAGGTCAATATCATCCTCTTCTTCAGTCAAAAGAATATATCTGTGACTAACAATCCTATATGCGAAATGCATAAGGTCCATTCAAACACATCAATCATATAGAAAACATTTGAACATTAAATTACCTGGTGCCTCCATCGAGAGAAACAGACTGCATTGACTGAGATTTCAAGAGCTGTTCTTGTCGTAGCAATGATGTCTGATCAATACGCTCATACCTCTCAGCCTGTTAAGTACAGAAGATAAAACAACATTCAACATTATTATCCTAACAGTAATAATCGTGCTAGAACACAGTTTGTAATACAAATAAGTGCAAAATATTAAAACATAAAAGAAATTTCAATGAGGCCAAGAAATATTACCTGATGTTGGCGACCAAAACCAACAGAATCTGCATATCGTGCAGCTGGCTCACTTTGAATGTCTCGTCCCATATAAGAACTCGGTCTATCAACAAATTGTCGTCTTTCGATAGCTGGGTATTCAGTAATCTTCTCCACATATAATGGATCACTTTTGTGACTATATCCATGACTTGATGCTGTAACATAGTCACTAGATGTAAATTTAGGAGAATCAGTTACAGCTGAAGAATAGCCACCACGTCCTTCTAAAGTCAGCGATGCACTCCCTTTGCCACTTATTGTAGTAACCTAAAGAATAAGATGAACAATGAAGCTTAGGAAGATTCCCAAAAGGTTAGTGAAAATTCATTAGAGTATTAGAATTCCAAGCAAGAAGAGTGCCATTGTTTGAATGGCATCACAAACAGGTTGGAAGTTGAAAGCTTACATATAAATTTCCACATATAAGATTCCAAAGGAAAAAAAATTGCCATGCATGCATCTTTACGGTTATTGTATCAAGCTGAACACCATGTGGGTTTTTCATAAGCATCTTATGTTATGAAGCAAGCAATTTTCAATAAAATTGCAGAGAGATAGTAGAAAGACTGATAAAAGAATAAGCAGAAGCTATGACATGAAAGAAAAATCATCAAAAGGAATTTTTTAAACATTAGTATAAAAATCCCTGGCATTAGCATAAACATAAATCCATAAATCCCATTCAACCAACCTGTTGACCACCACTCATGGCAGCTGACCCATAGACAGATCCGTACTGGCCCCCATAATGTGCTGCTGAACTATGGACTCTATATCCACCAACATCACCTTCCTGAGAACCACCCAAAATTGATGCATGCCTAGAACTCATGGAGTGTTGAGCACCACCATCCGTACCCCCAACAGAACTCCCAGAATAAGCAGCTCCAAGCTACAATGGCAAATGAGATGTTCTCAGCCATAAACTCAAAGAAAATGATATGTTTTTGCCAAACACCATGTCCTAACGCAATTGAAAGCACCCAACCACAGTTCAAATATACACCAAAGAGTGTTTGATTAAGAAAAAAGAAATTATTCCCGCCAACA
Organism: Erythroxylum tenue; assembly: GCA_027568955.1. NCBI lineage: Eukaryota > Viridiplantae > Streptophyta > Magnoliopsida > Malpighiales > Erythroxylaceae > Erythroxylum > Erythroxylum tenue. The sequence continues at coordinate 1,888,087 of JAOSBM010000001.1, forward strand.
ACAGTCATAAGAAAATCCATCGCACATCCAACGCCCACGTATATCTAACAAAACCAGTCACTAACAAATTACGGCATAAGGGAAGAACGTTTACAAGATTATTCAGACCAAAGCAACACATAAAATAAATTATGAGCCTATCTGAAGAGCCAATTTACAAATAGATTAAATTACTCAAACCCATAGATGTAATGCATAAAAATTGGCCAAAAAACGAGGAAAGCTGCAATCTTTTATCTCAACAACAGAAAGAACTTACATTTTGACCATACCCAGATTGCGCACCATACGTTTGCTGTCCATATGCATTACTCCCTCTAGAGGAATACATGCTTAACGACCTGCAATTACAACCATACACAATTCAACCATATCAGCTAAACCCAACACGAAACTGAAATCCACAAACACAAAGTGAGGAACTTCACAACTGAATTTACGTTTAAATTAGAAAAAAGGAAATTAAGCGACACAGCTCAAACTCTGGAATTGGCGTCTCTTTAAAACCCTAAAAAGAAATAAGGACTAACCTCAAACGGACAGCTTTATGTATGAAACAAACAAGAGTGGCCCCCCGGTTCGCGCGATTTGGAACTGAACCGGTTTGGGCCACCTTGGGTCAAGTGAGTAAACTTCTTGCCCATTTGGTTTTGGGCTTGGTCCTTTAACAATCTGGGCCCTTAATTACTTTATATTAGCATTAACAAAGTAAATTATAATTGTTTGTTTCTGCTTTTTTTTATTTTTTTAACTTAGTAAAAAAATATTTTTTTATTTTTTTATTTTTATTTTAGGTTATAGTTTCTTTCCGTTTTTAAAATATATGAAAATCACAAAAGTAGTTTTTTTTCATTTTCTATTTTTTTCATAATTTGATTTACTAATAATGAGATATATGTTAATTATTAATAAGAATTATGGATAATTTAATTTAATATTATATATTTAATTAATAATAAAAACTATGAATAAATTTTAAATAAAATTTGGTTTAATGATTAAAGTATATTTAAAATAAATATTACTTTATAAATAAAATTTAAAATTTAAAATATTTATTGATAATTTATTAATAAATATTATAAAATAAATTTCATTAATTAAAATAATTTATTTTTAAAGTTTTTTTAATATATAATTTTCATAAATAATAAAAATATAACTACGTTTACATTAAAAACCTAACATGTTTTTTTTTAAGGAAAACGGGTCAAAAACTAAAATAATTAGTTTTTATTTAATTCAACTTTTATAATTATTGTGAATTTTGAGTTTTTGTTTTTAAAATAAAAATAAATATTTTTATTACTAAAAATAATTATAAATAAAATAAAACTTAAAAAGGAATTATTTTTATTTAAATTTATTTAAATATTTTATATAATATTTATTAATAAAAT
>JAOSBM010000001.1:1932488-1954728 GCA_027568955.1 Erythroxylum tenue
TCACCTCTCAGAGGGCCAAGTGGCTACACCCCATCACTGATGGCCACCCTAGTTCTCCACCCATAGGTAAAACCCCGCCTGCCCCAGGCTCTTACAAGAGGGGCTAACAAGGAATCAAACATGGGACCTAACCGAAGCTAAGCCCCGCTCTCAACCATCTATTTACCCAAAACTAATACCCAAATAGGTAAATACTATCATTAATTACAATTGAATTATTATTAATTTCTAATTGCATAATTTTATACTCAAGTAATTATTTACCTAAATTCAATACCCAAATATTAAAAATAAATTACGATTTCACAAATATTAAGAATGTGTCAATTAATGATTTAAGCTTTTTCAATTTTACCAATTTTAATTATCAATTTTATAATTTCACATTTGATTATCAATTTTACATTTAGGTTTAAATGTTGATTGTCAACTTTCAATTTTAATAATTAATTAATCAACATTGTTAAAGCCTCACCGCCACCGAACAACCAAACACAGTTAAATAAAATACATCAACAACTCATTCATCAATATCACCGTAAATCACAAACACTATAGACTATAAATTCCATTTCCAATTTCAGTTTCAAATTTCATAAATGACAAAATCCACCGTATTCAACTTCATCAATTCAATTCCATTCCCAAAATCCAACATTTCCAATTCCAATTCACATCCACGCAAGACGCAACCGTGGGCATTCAACAATTCAAATCCCAAATCCAGCATCTAACATACATAAATCCATTATCTAACACAATAAAAAATGCAATGAAGTAGGAAAAAATTGAAAAAAGATAAACACACACCCAAAAACAATCGGGTCTTCGGGTTGTGGTTCGGGTTGCTGATGGGTTGGTGCGCCTGAGCTGCGACGGATGGTGCGATGGTGCGGTCTGGCTGAGCTGCGATGGCGACGACGTGTTGCGGTGTACCGGGCGGTGGTGTCTTCGGGTGTGGAGGAAGACGAAGACGGTGGCCTGTTCAACCGACGCCAAAGGAGGAGCCGAGGTCCAAGGAGGATGAGGAAACGAGGAGACGGGCCAGACGGCGACGGCGAGAGTGAGAGGCTGAGGAGACGACGAGAGTGAGTGAGAGACGAGTGAGAGTTGAGAGAGATAGCAGAGTCGGGGGGCAGGTGCACGTAGTTTTTAGAGTTAAAATTTTTTAAAATTGCAATTGAGTCCTTTCAATTTCCGAAACTCACTGTACCGGCTGAAATTTTAGGTACCAGCCGGTATCGAATGGTAAACACTAGTACCGATCGGTATTTACGGCCGATACTGACGTTAAGAGTACCGTTTCATTTTTCGGCCCGTACAACCGTCTACATGGGTATAGAAGTCACGTTATACTGTTGGATAACAAGTCCTCAATTCTTTATTTCTATTTATAAATAATTTGTGCCTCCCACCGGGGGGCCGCTATGTCAAAAGCGAGAGAAATCCCATCCCCTCTTTTCTTTTTTACGTCCCCGTGTCTCTCCTGAACTTTATTCCTTTCTAAAAAAGCATTTAGTTTTTCAATTAAGATGGGATGATTTTTTAAATAAAAAAACAATCAATAATATCAAAGTACTTCTCATTGATGTATTCTTTCATCGAAATAAAAATTCATAAAGTTCATTATTAATCAAATCAAAATTCAAGTTTGAAACTCACGTCATTAGCCTCTTTTGGTTAATCGTACCGTCCGGTATGGAACGGTACTCATAACACTGCTTCAAACTCTTATACTTCAAAACTTTTTAAAGAGATATATCATCTTATATAAGAGGGCGAGCTTTAGAGCAGTCTGTAAGATTATTCATTTGTGACCAAAAATCACGAGTTTGAGTCATGAATCGTCCTGCTAATTAAGATAAAGAAAATTATTAAGACAACGTAATCTAAATATAAATTAATTATTTTTATTGCAAAATTTGATAAGTAAGTATTACAATTTTATATTAAAAACAATTTTTTAATTATTTATTTTCGAATTTGTGATTCTCTTAAGTTTAAATAAGAGTTATGATTAAGTAGTTGAAATTAGAGTATTATTAATGATATCCAAATAAAATCTTCATTAGTGCAATATTAAAATCATCATCAAAATTTTAAGTAGTTATTTTTAAATTTATAATTATCTTAACTTTGAAATTAGAATTGTTACTTAATTAATTTAAATCAATGATTAAAAAATACAACCGATTCGACTAGTTCAACCGTAAAAATTTTGAACCGTTCAATTTTTCGGTTCGATATACTTTAATAACTCTTGATGTTAAAAATTAATCAGTTTATTAATTAATCAATGAATTTTTCTTAAATTAATAAATTCTTATAAACTAAAATAAATAAATAAATTTTATTTAATAATATTTTTATTTAAATTTTAAATTCTTCTATTAATAAAAAAATCTTTTTAATTATATTTTAAAGAATAGTAAACAGAAAAGTGCAACGGAAAGAAAGGGCCTGAGACTCTTGCTCTCGGCCCGAAATTTATCCAAGGTAAATCCAACAGACACGTGGGTGAACCGACCGAAACACATTGCTTAAAAGGAGCAATCTGCATTGTTTCCTTCTATCATAACTGTGCGTTCTCTTCAGGCTACTTTCTGCAATCTCCAGGATAAGGAAGCTCCTGAATTTGAGCTTTTCCATTAATAGCCAACTCTGCCATCTCCGATCTTCACATCGGGTAAGTAATAAACCTATATACTCACTATCAAAATTGATAATAGTAATCTTCAGTTGCAGCTTATTTTATTCCACCTGATATCAATATCTTTATCAGAACTGTTACATCAGTTTAGCATAGTGTAAGAAATGATCAGTTCTTCGTGTTTTTTATTTCTCCCTTTTTACTTACTAATGATTTAACCACTGGATGGTTGAAAAGCTTACTCCAACTTGAAGATGTTTACTGTCCGTACTTCATCCCCGTAATTCAGTCGATAGTAACTATGGAAAAAGCACTGATTTGGATTTGCACCACGTATGGAACTTCATAATGTCACAACGAGCATTGTGTGGTTAAAATGTTAGCTCTTTTTCTGCTACTGCAGAAGAATGTCAAGCACCAAGACTGAGGAGGGAACAGTTGAAGAGCGAGAAGATAGTTTGAGTAATCAAGTTGATGAGGGTCAATCCGTGGAAGCGGGACTTAAAGATTCTGCTGAAAGTGACGAGAACCCAGTTCCGAAAACTCTGGAGGAGGTAAGAGTGGAATGTTTTCCTTTCAATTTTAGACTCCTTTATATATAAAAAGAAAGCTAATCCCATACCTTCAGGAAAAGGATAACATCGATAAAGGAATGGTTTGATTTTCTTAACACTGTAACTTCAGGAGGAGAAACTATAGTAATATAGCTCTTTCACAGGAGGAAAAGGTCAAGGGGAGATATGGACAACTGCTGCCAAAGAAGAAACCGTTGATATCCAAGGTAGCTTCTTTCTTCTTTAAAGATGTTGATTCGTTCCAGTAGAGACTTAGCCAGTGGTGGTGTTCATTTTTTTTTTCCTTTTGTCAGGACCATGAACGCGCCTTTTTCGATTCTGCGGATTGGGCTCTTGGAAAGGTTTGTCTGTTTGAACTTTCATGTTTAGTTAGCTATCTTCCATGTCACTTGAATTGGAAAGAGTGAATCGAGTAATCCAATTGTACAGCAGCAAGGAGCACAAAAGCCTAAAGGACCTCTCGAGGCTCTCCGGCCGAAGTTGGAGGTAATAGGTTGAACTCACCCTCTCCTTCTTCAATCAAAGTTAATAGTTGCATGTTTTATAGTTCATAAACGTACATCGTTAAAATGACTTGCTGCCTTGGCATTGATCAGCCAACCCCACACCACCAAGTGCGTTCAAGACTCTCAGATTATGCTGTAGCAGATGATGATTGTGGTAATAAAGCTTTTCCAGCACTGATACTGATCCTTTTTAATGGCATACAATATAGAAAAATATGTTGGTTTAGCATTAAAAAAAAGAAGAAAGAAATCGTATACTTTCAACTTTCTCATGTTAAAACTTTGGCTTGTCGCAATTGAAATGTCCAAATACTTGTACTGCATATACTATAAGATAACATTGACTTCACTAAGCTCTTGCAGTTGATAGTGGTAGCCCTCATATGCCTATTGAAGACCAGACTTGCATGTTAGACAATACAACTGATGAGAAGACTGCAGGAGAGGAGCAGGGCAACCATGAAAAGCTACCAATCAAGTGACTACATGAATGATTGTGCTTTTTATTTTGTATCTTAAGCATGGAATGGAGAGAGAAAAAAAGGTCTATAATGTCAAGATTTAAGAAGCAGTATGAATGTTTTCAGTGATCAAGACAGATAATATTTCTTGCTCTCGAGTATCATTAGTGTCCCAAATGTTAAACTATGTTACAGTCCAAAAGATAGCATTTGCTCATAAGAAAAGTTTTATTCCAACAAACGAGTCTCACTACATAAAAAGTTTTTTTAGTTTTGAATTAATCATAATGCTCCACACTCTTTTGACTACACTTCTATATCCTAAACAGAGTACTGCATGCAGCACTTGTCATGCATTACCAAAGCAGGTATATGCATTATTTCCAACAAGAGCTATGAGTATGTTCACAGATTGGGTCGAAAAAGAACAAGCAAAAAAATAAAGAAATGCATTGCTGTAAAATAGGAACCGACAACCAGAATCTTTGACTAAATCTAGACAAGTTGAGTTTATAAATGTATAAAATAAACATTGTTGAAGCGGCGGCACTTACTTAATTAAGCTTGTTGAAATCACTAATATGGCCTTAGCATTTCAGAATGGAACTATAACACTTCCATCTTGTGTTTGTTTCCGTTTTATGGGACCTCATGATCTAGAGTTAGATGAATTACCTATGCTATAAAGTAGATATGGCCTAAAGTAGCAAATGCTAGGCAATAAATGATCAGAAGACTGTAAGACAAAATGAAAATTGTCATAAGATCCATGTTAAATCCGGTAGAAAATGACAAGAGAATTCATGTTATCCAGAATAGATGCCAATGATTTCCCAATTGAATAAGATATTGGTGAGGACATGCAAGTACAAAATGTGTGGGGGAGTAGGGGTACTCCAGAAGAACCTAATATTACTGAACCTTCCTCATTTAGCTCAAAACAAAGTCAAATAGTAAGAAGAATTTTCAACTTATAGAAGAAATGGTTTATTTAGTTTTGTTCATGTCATATGAGGATAGAAATGTTGTGTTACAATTCTGTGTCCGTAGAGAAAATAATGGAAAACAGAAAATTTCCTTCACCTTTCAGGATCAAATTATCAGTTGACACAAAACAGTATCAACTATGATCTGTTCAAATTGATTAGACTGGCAAAGGGCAGAACTGATGTTCCAGCTCATGGCTTACCAGTCGAACAACCCATCTGCACATGAAGCCAGAAGAAATAGAAATCATGGTAGACCAAACCTGTCATATGAATTCAACAATTAATTTAGCTCCATCTACTCTATACCTATGAGAATGAAAATCCAACGAATAGAGAATGCCTACCCTTTGGTTGGTTTTAACCCCATCAGATTGACAACCAAGGAAAGTGCTCAAATATGGGCATGTCCTAAGGAAATATAGCCCCATTTGCGATTTTTGGACGGCTGAAGAAGAAAACCTGAAGAAACAGAATAACCACGAAACTTCCTTTAAAGCAACTTCTAGTTTTTTGATCAATTTCACATTGTTGATTTCTACCTACTTCTCATATGCCATTAAGAAAAACAAAGCGTAGTTTAAACAGATTGAAAAAAAAAAGTCAGAAATAGGGTTGATTCCCATCCAATAGCGAAAATGTGGAAAAAGAATGGGGTAAAATAGGACAATAAAAGTGATAAAAGAAAAGGTTAAGCGACACATTAGATGCGATACCCTGAACACGATGATGGTGTATTAAATCCAAATTACAGCTAATTAAAAATTTCCAGGCCCTAAGAACATCACAAACATCAATTGACAACTGAAACAACATATCAGACTTCAATAATCGAACTGTTTCCCCTATATAACCAAGGAGATAAAGTCATGGCTCCCAATCTTTAAAAGTTTACAAGAAATTACACCATAGTGCTGCTACAGATAAGAATGCTGATAGCATGGACGAGAGGGCGAAACTTCATAATTATAGGTTTGAAGTTTTTGGAAGGTGATTGCATCATCGGGTCATGTTGGTGAAATCAAAGCATTGAGAGCAGGCCAAAGTGAACCACAAGTTTGCCAAACTCTGTTCATCTGATCTTTTTCTGTCCTAGGCTGAGGGTTTCATCACAAAATGAAAGGCTTGCTTCAATGTTTTGGTAGATCACCGCTGTTTAAGTTTTGGAGGGGAACCAGCAAAGGCAAAAACATGCATTAGAATTCTAAAACTAGGATGGCTGGGCTGCAAATCATAAATGAGTGAAGTCTTCTATATTGAGAAATTGGTAGATATATATATGTTCAATTCAATCAAAAAATAAGATGAAAAGAAGGGGATGCCAAAATTACCTACCTCTTAACTAGTACGCATGATGTTTCCTTTGGGATAATGGATTTTGACCAGATAACCTGGTAATGTAAGCTAAAAAATCAGGACTGTAACAGATTATCCACACAAACAATAGTCTAAGATTAGTAAGTACAAGGCGTTTTAGAGAGAAAAGGAAGGAAAAGTTACCAACACTAAATAGGTGGGACTCGAATTAATCTATTGAACATTTTTAGAGAAACAGAAAGAAACTTACCCTGTACTACCATGACGCCCAGAAGAGTATCCACCATATCCTCCATAGCCAGTTTCATTAGTACCCTTTAACAGTAAAAACATAGATAAAGACTAGTGAGAAAAATATCAATCTAATGGGCAACTAATCCCGTATTCAGATAAGCAGACATCGGAACTGTAAACGCACACAATTGTTCCATAGATTGTATTCTAGATCCATTAAGCTAAAAACATGCAAATAACTTACCAAAGAACCCCCATTACTTCCATAACTGTCATTGAGGCCCAAATCATGAGAAGCATATCCCCCAGAGGAGGAAGAATATCCACGTCCCCGGGATTGACCATCTCGGCTTCCATGCTTGGGACCACCTAACATATCCGATGGCATGGACATGTAAGGAAATGCAGGTGGAAATGCAGTTAATGCTCCATCCCTTCCAAACAAATTGGCTTTCAATCTCAAAATCACTTGTAACAAAGCACTGCTAGCAACTTCCAAACTACCAGTGATCTGTTCAGCATTAAAAGATAGAATTTCATGCGAGTACAAAGTTCAGCTCAAAAAGAATCCATCCAAACAAAGACATATGCACCCTCAAGGATGCATTCGCATATGTATAAACTATGTTGGTGAAATTATTTACCTGCACCATCTCATCATCTTCAGAAGCAACTTTGGGAAGACTATAATCGGAAAGAATTCGAATGCTTGCCCTTGTTGTATTTCTCATCTCAGTAATAATAGCCCCACCTTTTCCCATAAGGCATCCAATCTGTGATCTTGGCACAAGCAGACGGGTTGTGATTACAGAATCACCTGATTCCCTCTCATTTTTCTCACTGCATCGAGGTTGCAAGCGCAATGCTGCATTCATGGTTGGAGATTGATCTTCAAAAAACTGGGAAAAAAATTAAAATCATTAAGGATAAGTACATTGAATGATATGAATAGACGCAATTAACTTAAAGCAGAATTTATGCTCACCTCTTTTGCTGAAATGAATATGATGCAATCATCTCCTTCAGCACTTGAGCTATCAACTTTAATGCTGGCTCTTGATTCCTGCCGAATCTGTTTGATGATGCCACCACCTTTTCCAATGACACCTCCAATATTTCCACTAGGACACAAAATTCTAAGAGAGAACTCTTTAGCACCAGAATCATCTCTTGAATCAGAGTAGCCGCTACCTTTATAGTTTCCATAAAAACCCATGAAGGGGCCGCCGGTATTTGCAGTTACAAACATGCCACCAGACTGATATGAATTGGATGAGGAAGCAAAAAGCAGGTGCTGGAATCGAGATGGATTGTCGTGAAGACGAGATGCTACTTGATGAAGAGCCATTCTCACAACAGCAGGTTCCCCAATAATCTGACGCCCCACCAAAAGGAAAGAAAAATTAGGATTCCTTTTCTAACCTAGTATATTGTATAAAGATTCATTATCCAAAGGTTATTAATCTTAAGGAGCATGAGGAAGCTAAAACGTTTGAAGCTACAAATATCCACTAGACTCAAAACATATTTTTTCCACCAGTAACAGAAATGAAAGTTAACCAGACAATTATTTACTAATATTGAACAAATTCACTTTTCACAAGACTTCTTACCTGAAGAAGTTCATCACTACTCAGTGCCGAAGGAGGCAGGTGTTCATCTTTCAAAACACGAATCTGAACACCCGTTTCACTCCTTATATTCTGAATTACCTGCCCGCCTTTTCCAATAATACATCCAATCTGATCAGACGGCACCAGCATCCTCACAGTCACTTGCTGGGACGTTTCACCAAACTCATCCTCAGCATCGGAAACAACAGATGGAGGCAGCTCCTCCGCAATAATCCTGTCATGTACCATGAAAAGTGCGTCGTGCGCAGGGGACACAAACTGCCCAGTATCACCAAAAACATTGGTTTCGTCACTTGGACTATAGATAGTAACAATCCTCTCATCGAAACCTGGAACAGCCTCACTAATCCTAATGTTGGATTTACTATCTGCTCTTAATTGCTTAGCAATCTCTCCACCTCTACCAATAATACTACCAATCTTTCTCAGAGGACACAAATAGCGGTACACAGTATCGTCGTTCCCAATAGCGTATTGGTCGCTATCCTCACCTGGGTTTCTTCTCTTACCACCGCCATAATCAGATTGAGAATGGGATCTCTTCCCGTAGTCATTTCTCTGCCCAGCCATTCTAAACAGCTAGAACCCAAAGTTTGCTTATTTCCCTGTGAATACAAATACCCAGTTCAATTAAAGACAACCCAGAAAAGAATACCATCAAAAATCAAACAAAGAACGCATACAGATCAAGTCAACAGAAAATTCACAAGTCAAGGAATGAAAAGATGAAAACTTTATACCTTTTTCTTCTTCTTCTTTCTTCCTTCGGTCACAGCAAATGTGCAGATTTGAACGTTGGTCTTTGGAATATATCTAGAGGATAGAGACAGACCACATAAGGAAACCGAGAAACAAAATTAGCGTGACTCCGAAGATAATGTCTAGTGAGTCACTCGAGACTAGAAATATCTAGCAAAAAAAGCAGACAGCTTAGTCTAGATATTAGGGTTGTACATTTGTAACCTTTAGCAGCTGCTTAGATTGACTGAAATATCCCGACATTGCTAAATGACTAATTTAGCCCCTGTCTTTGTTCCAGGTTTTGTGTCTATGGCTATTCTTCTAATCTTTCGAAAATTTATTTTTTAAAAATTTTGTTGAAAAATATAAATGAGAATAAAAGTTGTGTTGAATTATCGGGTTAATAATATTTGAATGATTTATGGGCTCAGTGGTATTAGAGCCGCTAAGTTTGACTTGGATTTGTCCAGCGTTGCGAGTTCGATTCTCCGAATGATAAAAAAAACAACTGCTTGCGTAAGTCCAATCCCAATCTAAAAATGTGAGCTTTGGAGCAAAAGGTTGATTTCACCTCCTCTTATAAGGTCTTACGGGAGAAAATTTAAATAAGAAGTTTTTATAAAAATTTAAAAATTATTAATAATCATAATTTTAAAAATTAAAAGTTTTTAAATTAGTTAAACTATATGAAATTTTTGCATCGTTTATTTATATTATTATTAGATTATAAAAGTATTTATACATATTACTATTAAGTGAGAATTTTAACACTTTCTCACATCCTAAATACACATCTAAAGCGTAAAATATAAATAGATAAATATTGGAAATTATCTCCGTAAATAAATGTCTATAAAAAATTGACTTACTCAAATTAGAGTAGAAATGAACCAACTTAACCAAAGTAACATTTTATCTCATCAATTATTGATTTTTAGAGATAACAATGGGCGACTCATAAGTCTATGTTCAAGTATTTTTAACGACTAACCTATAGATCAATCTCAAGCCTGAATTCACGCAGACCTAAAATCTAATTAAAAAAATATTATTTTATAATTTTAATTTTAAAAATGTTTTGAAAAAATTAATATGGCTGACACATAATCCAATCTATTGTCATTCCTATTAGTTTTGAGTTACGTAAAATTCAGAAGCTTTGGTATTTTAAAAAAAAGAATTGGATATTAAGAGTTGCTAATGGTACAGTGTGTCATAACTCATAATATAGCTTTTTTTTGTTTTTGGTCCATGGGTTTAGTCAGGAGGTGTCCACTAGGCCGAAGCTGATGACTAATTCTCCTTCGTTGCGTGATATATCCCCTAAATATAGGGGGTCACAATTGACCTAAGAATTTGCTGCATTCTCAAGTTGGGATCGAACTCAGAACCACTTAATTAAACAACGAAGGTATGTGCCACTTACACTAACCCTTGTTTCGTAACATACCTTACAGGACGATCTTCCTTCCATTCATCTATTCCGTTAAACTATTATTTTTCATTTTTAATGTATTGATAATTTCGTTAAACTATTATTTTTCATTTTTTAGATAAATATTTTGACACTTATTTTTATCGGTATATTGAAAGAACATATCAAGCGATTCAAGCCTGTTAGGAGACTTTAAAGTCCAAACTTAAGAGATAAGAATATAAATACATAGAAAATTATATTTATCATTTGATACCATTGTCAATAACAACAACAACAATAATAATTCAATGAAAGTTCCACTAAAGCAGGATTTTAAAAAGTCCAAAAATATACAGTCTTACTTCTAATTAGTAGAGAATCTCTTTCTGAAAGGTCCACATAAAAAAGAAAGAATAAATATATATACTAAAAAATAAATACTAATATACAAATAAAAATGCATATTAAAATAATAAAGTAATATAACAATAATAAATAAATATGTACAAATATAATATAAAAAAGTAATAAAATAAACCATACAATAAATATAAAACAAGGTAATGACTAAAAATAAAAGGAAAAAAATAAGTAAATGAATACAGAAACAAAAGAAAAGACAAGTAAATAAATAAAACAAACAAGTTGTTATAAGGTACTCTTTAGGTTAAGAAAAGAAATGTTTAAGTTAAATAACTAAGAGGGAAGTATTATATACTAAAAGTTTAGGTTAAATATAAGACATAAGACTCAGAAAATGATTAAAAGTCCTATAATAAAGAGAAAGATCTCTCTATGAGAGATTTTTTACCCATATTTTAGTACGTCAAATTTTTCTATTAAGGGTCACGTCTTTGATAAGTTTCAGCACAGTCAAATTTTTCTATTAAGGGCCACGTCTTTGATAAATGTTGAACTTTCTCGTTTACTTTGATATGCTCAATAAGGGAATAAAAAAATTTGGTAATTACAAGTTGTTAAAAAACCAATTCGAGAATCACTTTGCCTGTGACCGATATAGAACTTACAAAACGGTAAATTTGTTTAAGATAATAAAAATTGAGGGGGTGTTTGGTTAAGGAGTATGAGAATAAATCAATGGAAATGGAATGAATGATAATGGTTGGTTAGTTATTATGATTGATTGAATAGTTTTTGCATACCAAGTTTTAGCTAATAGTCCATACCCTCCAAATGTGGGAGGAATGGGTTTGATTCCTACCAATACTAATAATTTTTTAATTGAATATAATTAAAATGTAATTAATTAAAATATATAATATAATATAATACAATAAATTAAATTAATTAAGATAAAATCTAATTAATTAATTAAATTAAACAATTAATCAAGATAAAATTTAATTAATTAATTAAAATAATTAAACAAGATAAAATCTAATTGATGAATTAAAATATAATTAATTAATTAAAGTCTAATTAATTAATTAAAATATAATTAATTAATTAAAATAAAATTAAGATGTAATTAGTTAAATTGTAATTAATTATTTAAAATCTAATCTAATTAATTAAAATATAATTAAAATGTAATTAATTAATTAAAGTATAACTAATTAATTAGTTAATTACAATGTAATTAATTAAAATATTATTCATTAATTACTTAAAATATACCATCATTTGCATTATTAGAGGAATGTAAATTGTATTAAACTATGTTACTTGATTTTACTATGGCAATGAAATGGTGGATATTATGGTTGTGTTGATGAATTGCACAATATTTTGGATGATTAAATTATATTTTGAGGATATTATGTAACTAATAATATGTTGATGTAAGAAAATACTATATTATTTTTTTTCTTCCAAAGCTATTGGAAAGGAAAATCGCAATATGCTTGATTTTAAACATTCTGTTATTATAATTAGGGTGCATAAATTAAAAATAAATTATTTAACATGTATTTAAAATTTGATATAAAACAAAATTTTAACAAATTTTTATTCTCAACATTTTTAACAAACCAACCACCATCAATGGTAATGGTAATCATTCCTTCATCTTAACCAACCATCATAATTATAATGATTATATCCATTCTCATTTTTTACTATATTCATTCTTATTCTCATTCTCATTTTCATTGCCCTTTGTGAACCAAGCATCCCCCGAAGAAACCTTATGAGATTATGCCAGAGGATTAAACATGGAAGTTAAACAAATAACCAACCTCAACACCTTCATTTGTAGACATTGCTTTTGAGAAAGGGTTGAAATGATACTAGTCCTTATAGATGGACATGGCACACATCTTCGAGAAAGTACAAGAGTGGGCCATTAGGTATATCAACCTGGAGGAAGCTGAGTTATTTGTAGAAAAATCGAATAGATCCCTAAAGCATATATAACACATTAGACTTAAGAACAATATGTATTGTAAACTAAAGAAAAATAGATTAATAGATTTGATTAGGAAAGTAGAACAAGAGAGTGTATATAAATAGAGGAGCAAGTTTGGAGGATGAGCAGAAGTGAAACTTTATAAGAGAATAATAAGATCTAGAAGCTCCTCCTCAACCTATGCTAATTGAGAAGCAGTCAACTAAAAGCTACTATATATTCGATTAGGACTATAACCATGACATTGAAGATTATAAGATACCCTTAAGAACTATCAATAATCTCTTACAAAGAGGAAATTTGGTTCAATTTCTTAGAAGAAGTAAAGATACCTTCTTATAGAGACATCAGTCATGAGGATGAGATTAGGCAGTGCCAAGGCATACATCTAGAACAGGCCGTAAAAATATATAGCACATTAGACATGAAAGCAATAATCATTGTAACCTGAAGAAAGATAGATTGATAGATTTGATTTGGGAAGCATAACAAGAAAGTGTCTATAAATAGAAGGGCAAGCTTGGAAGACAAGCAGAAGTAAAATTTCTACCTTTAAATGCATCCACAGATCACCATCTTTAACTTTATAAGAGAACAAGATCTAGTAATTCCTCATTGACCTATGCTAATAGGGAAGCAATCAACTCAAACTATTATATATTCCATTATAGTTACAACCATAACACTAAAGATTATAAGAAACCCAAGTGGCCGTCGAAAATCTCCTACAAAGAGGAAATTTGGTTAAATTTCTTTGAAGAAGTAAAGATACCTTCCCATAGAGATGTCAGTCATGAGGATGAGATCAGACAGTGTTAAAGCTTTATTGTACAGAACTATGATTATAGATTAAATAGTATTTTTAATACCACTTCTTTTCGCATAACAACTCATTTATTTATTTAATTTTATCACTGCTAGTTTTTCTTTTTTGAGCTCTAGTCTCCTCTTTTTCACTCACTACCAATTATGTTTCTTTTGAACTCTCACCCTTACTCACATTCTTTTCTCTCTCTCTCTTTAATCTCAATTAGTTCTCAGTAACCTACTTTGGAGTTAAAGGTATAAAAGTAATATGTTTATTGTGCCTTATAAATGTATACTTATTTTGAAGTCATCATATGTTACCCTTTGATCATATTATCATGGTCTTCCCATCAATATGTGACTAATTTGTATAGCTATGATATCTCATAATATTTTATCCTTATACTTCCTAATAGAGAATGGCACTAACATCTTGCCCTCAATAATATATTTCATACTCTCAACACTTAAATCCTCCATTAGTGGTATAAACTCCTTTTCCTCTGAATAATTCTCACTACCAACTCTCCATCATCTCCCATAGTCATAACCCTCTTATTTGGTCATTGGAGACATGTCATATTCTAAAAAAAAAACACTTAAAACTTTACTTAGAGAGGATTGATAATCAATTTTACACTTACCCTCGTTGTAAACACACTTTTTGGGCTTAGATGGCTTCACTTTTACTTTAGAAAGACTCATATCATCCTTTCTCCAATCAAGCCTCTAAGTTACTAGTGCAGTAGGGTACTTTGGTATCCCTTTACATTTGAGTTACCTCGCCACCTTTATTCCCATATATTACATCTCTTCCGAATTGATATAGTGTTGTAATTCCACTACATTGGTTATATCTTTATTAAACCTACTCAAGAATCTGGTCATATTCATTTCTCTGTCCTCCTCTACACTAGATTATATTGTGAATATTTTTATTTCCTTATAATAATCTTCCACATCCTTTGATCCTTGGGTAAGACTTTACATCCTTTAATACAAATCTTTGTAATAATGGCTTACCACAAATCTCTTCCTCATAAGAGCCTTCAATTTATTTCAATTGTTTATCGATCACTCATAATTTTTTCTTCTATTATTAACCATCTAATCCGACTGAATGATGACATAATCAGTAAACTCTACTACCACTAGCTTTACCTTCTTTTTCATATAGTAATTATGGTAGTCAAAGATCAATGTTATCTTTTTCTTTCACTTTAATTAAGTTTCGAGATTATTCATATTCATAAAGGAAGGTGTGGTCATCTTGATGTTGCATAGATTCTCATGCACTATTTCTTAAACTCTAGGCTCCCTTCTTTGCTCTCAATCACACTTAGCTTCTTTCAAAGTTCTAAACTTTTTCCCTTCAATCTTAAACGTAAGGTCAACATCATTAGTGCTTAATTCATCATTCTCCTTATAAACTTCGACTAGAGTTATTGGATTACATCTGTTATGCCTCCTCTTATTATGGACTTAAGGTTGTCATTTTCCTTATAATTTAGCAATTTGTTGTGATTGCTTCTCCAATGTATCCTTTACCCTAGCATACATCATATTCAATCTTTCAAATAAATATTGCATAACCTGAATAGAGTAAGAGTTGTCTTTCTCTTCATTTGATGTTGACCGTTTAGAAGATATATTTGAAACTTGAAAGAAAAGTTAGTAAAGAAAATTTTCTCAATTACTCCTTTACGTGTATACTTCTAAACTTGAAAATATTATAAATAATGTTAATATCATACTCTCTTGCCTTTTCCCACTCTTTTACTTCTTTACAAGTTATTTAGAGAATTAAACAAGCTTAAACAAGAGTTCAACCTCGTAAAGTCTAACCAAGAACTAATGGTTAATAAGAGAAATTAAATTATGAGTTAAGAAAAAATATGGAAATAAAACAAGGAAAGGCTAGTAAGAATTTCAAAATGTATTTGGAATGATTATTCAAGGCCACCATTCTTATACTACTTTTTTTCTCTCTTTTCTCATTTATTTTGTTTTGTTTTGTTTTGTTTTGTTTTCTTTGATACTATGATAATGTAAACAATAAGGTTTTAGACAATATTGATTTGAAAAGCATGAAACAAGGAATTGAACAAAGAGAATCTCTAACACAAGAAGATATATAGACAAATCCTAAAAATAGGAAGATGATAGAATTCTAATTTTTATTGTAACTTTATAAATAAAAATACAATGCAATAAAACAAAAAGAAACCACAAGAAATATGATATTCTCTCTTTTTTGACAAAGAAATCAATTGGAATTTAAACAATATGAAATTATAGAAGAAAGGATAACTACACCTAATTTATAGTCAAATTTTAATACATCTTATATGAACACACCTAGGATTTAAGACCTAGCGAATTCATAAACAAGTTTGAACTAAATCCAAGAAAGTTAAATCAAATATATGAAAATAAATTGGTTGTTGATTATAAGAAGCCAACAATCAAATTCATTAAGTAAGTGGAGGCCCTAAAGAAAGAATTCTTTGATAAGTTTGAAGTCTGACGAAGAATAAGAAAAAGTAATCATAGTTCTTAATAAACCAAGATGTCAAAAACTACTTAAAATTATATGGAAACATATCTTAAATACTATTTTAAAAATTACAGTTTAAAGTGGGTACAACATGGGACACACCTGTATATCCTATTATGTCGGTTTCAGAAATACTAATGCTAATTGGCATGATCAAGATATACCGGTGGATGAGATTGTAGATCCTTTTATAACTTTATGAATTTGGATACAATTTAAGATATGCCTATAGCTGAGACTATGAATTCTTTTATAACTTTATGAAATTGGACATGATATTAGATACGCCTGTGATTGAGACCATATCTCACAACTAAATTTCCCATAAAGTTACACAAACTAATACATGATCTTATTGTCGTGTTCAAATCCAAGTTTTCTCCAACCTTATATTGAATCAAGATAACCAATAATTAGTCTTCTTGTAGGTATAACAAGCCTTTTAAATTATTTCTCAAAGTGCTCTTTATAACTAGTTAACATTAATGTGTTAAATCAACCATTTAAAGTCTCCTTAACCCTCTTACTCTTAACTCTTATGACCGATCCACTAGGCATAAGAAAAGGATCCCTTGAAAATTTAGTTAGTTGCACTCACATCACGAACTCTTATACCTATAGTAAAGCAATAAAAGAAGTGATTATCCAAATACGAGACATGGGTTTATATCTAACAGATGTAACACTCATCGAGATGTTTCCTCAAAGGTGTGGGATAATCACCCCAACATTGAGACTTTAAAACCAATCAAATCTTATATGGCTTATCATAGACCTTCTAATGTGTAGTTAGCTTGATCATACAAGAGAATGAAACTAGAGACAAATGCAAAAAGAGTTGTCTTATTAAGATAAAATTACCAAAACATTATAATGCAACATCCAATAGTGGATCTTGTTATAAAATGAAATAAGGTTGTAAAAACACATTTGTAAGACTATTCATAATTCATGTCAATACATGACAAATCCTCGAAAAACAAATCTCTGAACTACAACTAACCTTTTTAGTTTGAAGATAACTGAAAACTTAGGAGGTAAAATTAATCTATTTAATTACAGCAGAAATGTGGACAAAATTTTAAGATAACATTTTCAAGAAATTTTGATTCTCAGGAAATATTTATGGGTGATATCCAAACTCACAGTTAGTTTTTTACCTCAAAGTAAATATGAGGTCAAAATTTAATAAATAAATAATTATACAAAAATGTATCTAAAAGCTAATGCTCAATAAGAAACTTATAAAGCCAAGAGTCTATCATTACACAAGATTGAGATGAATGTCACGATCTCACAAGTTCATATTAATTATAAAAATAATCATTATTCTTATAAATGAGACAAGTTTTTACCAACTTGTTTATTTCACTCAAATATTTTTGTTTCTCTAACTCTTATTGACTTGAGCATTAAATTGCAAAAGTTGAAAAATATTTCAATACTTTTACACTATAAGAGTATATCAAGGCCACCAACAAGTCTTTATGCCCAAACCTCCAAATATTTAAAGCTAATACTTATTAAATTTTAGGGTGTGCGCTTTTCACATGCCACCATTTATTAATCAAATGTTATTCCTAACATATCAAAAAATGATTGACCAGGAAGCTGGTTTCCATTACTATCAATTCAAATTTCAAATTTTTATTACAACTTTTAAGCTTTCTAATGTACCTAATAGAAAGAAATGTTCACTAGTGATTTATTTTTTGAAATGATACAATGAATCAACTCTTTTTATTTTTTACGTATGTTTAGAGATCAATTGCTCAAGAAAGTGCTTAAACAAAATTGCTTTTCGAATTTAAAGGAAAATATATTTTAAAAGCAAGGAATCTAATAATATATTATTATTGAACATGATAGTTGTTATAAAGGTCTAGTTAGACACCAAACTTATACCGACGCCTACTCATTTGGATGATAATCTCACTTAGGTTCGTTTAAGTAAGACTCAAGTTTTCCATGTGATCGTCGATCAACAAAGCCTTGTTCTCAAAAACCTCACTACCCTCGCAGTGTTTAACTCTCACACTCAAGTAAAAATACTACGTAAATAATGGATAATCAAAGGTAACAATAAACATATAAGATCTACGATAAAAATCAACCTTCATTACTTCCTCAAAAGTATACAAATGAATGCTCTCTCTCAATATGTTCCTTTTCCCTCTATTTATGTTCTCAGGAGTAAGACTAAAATAAGCTATTTATAGACACCTTTGGCTTTACAATTCAAAATCTTAATTGAATTGAACTAATTAAATCACTTATATCTTTATCAGATTATATCACACTAACCAATTGGACGACATCCTCATCCAAACAAGACTTTATTTGATAGCTAGGATTTAATTACATCACAAATAATATGATAAAATATTACATTTAATGAAGAAATACAATCTATATCTATGAAGAACTCTATTGTCTTCAGATGATACTCCTATATGGTCTTTATCTTCTAGAGATGATGTTTATATACTGTGATCTTATCCTTCAAATCATCTAAGTTCTCCCTCTAATTTCTATCCATTGATAATGAGTCATCCAAGCCCAAAGCCTTTCATAATACACTTGTTTGATCTAATGCTTACCTATTTCAAATATATTGGTCTATTTGAGCACAAATTTAGCCCTCAGAGCTCTCATATGTCTCTCTTATGCATGTGATCCATCTAACCTTCAACCGGATATTCATCTCAAGCTATCTTTTGGTCTTACATCTGAATCTTACATATCGTCAAAGATTTCTACCAATATGCACCAACACATGTCATGCTCGCCTACTTTTGAGCTTTTATTAACAATGTTTAATTTTCTTACCTACTAGCAAGTCTTTGTCTTATTATATCATCTTAAGTGTCAAACATTAGTCAAGGCTCGTCAATGCTTGCGCGATTATACAATTAGGACTTAAGAGCCTAACAAACCACCCTCACCAAAAGAACTCAATGCCCTCGCCAAAATAATTTATGAGCACTCCTTCAAATACGGTTCCCTCAAAGACTACTTAGTCATTAGTACATCTATAACGTACCATTTTTCCTCTATATCGGGTTTGCCCTTGCTTTTGTTTAGATACTCCTTCACAAGGTCCATTGTGCCTAACATAACATAATTGTTAAGGTAGATTTCTTCTGTCAAGTCATCCCATCCTTCTCTTGATCCTTCTCAACTATGGGATTCATTTTTATCCTCACCCACCTTTTGTTTTGGACATTCACGAGCAAAGTGTGGTCATTCACAAATGAAACAAGCAATATCCCGTTTTGTTTGTTTTTTATACTTACATTGAGAATATTCACATACCTTCTCCTTGTCTTTCTCTAAGCCATTCCATGTTTTTGCCCTTGTTGCTAGTTCAAGTTGGTAGTGACATTTGGAAATCCACCAAAGCATCTGCAGCTACTATCACTCTTAGGAGGTCTTTCACATTTTGTTTCTGAAGCTCTACTTATTCCCAACTTTGCAAGTAGCTTATAAAATTGAACAACTTGTCTTCCTCAAACATGTTATGTATGTCCAACATTAAAGATGTGAATTGTTGAGCAATTTTTACCCCTAATAAAACTTTTAATATCACAACTATACGGATCGTAACTTGTAGTATCAAAGGGTATCAATCCCACGAGGAACTAGCTAAAACGAGTTAAACGTAACTTTGTTTAAGGTATAAAATATGATATGAGTGAAAATTAATAATAGAAATTAAAGCAATTAAAAAAATCAAGCAAATAACAAATAATGAGTGAGCTACCAAGTTAAAGTAAGGCTAATCAAAGATGAATGCTTAAGATTTATTCTTTCATTATTCTGCTCCCTTAATTATTATTGAACCAATTATGTGTTGATCTTAGATTTCCTATGAGGTTGATTACTCTCTCTTAAGACCAAATCAATTAACCCTAATTGAATACGAAAATTACAGATTTTGCAACCTCTCAATTACAAAACTTTCCTAACGTTTTCAACTAGATTTGATGTTATCTATTGGATAATTAAGTTCTAATACAAGATCTTTCTTCGAATGATAGATGATTTGATAATCGCAAGACTTATTAAACTACCAACTCTCGTTGTGCCATTTAATCATATTACTTTTGACTCACTCTCTCGATTTATTGTTAAAGTATGAAATGCACAATTATCATAACGTCAGAATTTTGTATTGAATCGATAATAATCAAGTTCATAAAATAAATTCAGAATAAACCCTAATATGGAAATTATAACTTCATGAATGTAATAAACATCTAAGAATTCAGTTTACACATGAAATTTGATGAAAATAACAAAAGGAAAGAAAGAAAAACTCAATTTGGAACTTGATATGGAAAGCTGGAATTTCGGACGTTCTTCTTGATCTCCCTTGTTTGATCCGTAAGATGGTTGCTACCTTCTTGAGGCTTCATAAGGTTCTTAAATAGTCTTAGAGGGTCTTAGGGGTGTAACTAGGGTTTTTACCCTTTGATTGGTTCCAAAAATACCCCAAACCCTAAAATAGATGGAAAAAGTCGCGTTTGGGAAGCCTCTGTCACAATCATGCATATGGAGTCACGATCGTGAATATGTGAATTTGCTCTCTGCCACAACTGTGCATATGGAGTCACAATCGTGACTTTGGGTAAATCTCTTCTGTCACGACCGTAATATAGGAGTCACGATCGTGATGTAGCCTATACAACTCCATTCACGTCCAAATCTCTTATTCTTGACCTATCTGATTTCCAATACTAACAAACGCATCAAACACCTTAAGAAACATATAATTAAGAATGAAAACATGCTCCAAACCACATAAACACTTAGAATAAAAATAGACACTCATATTAACATAATTCTAAGCTTATACACTCGATAATCATCTAATAAACACCTGAAAACACACTAAAATACTTATCAAAACATAGTATAAATTACACCTATCATGAATTCCTCACATACTTATGCACTGTACCGTCTTGCTTCAACCTCTTTAAAGCTTCCCTCACTAACCATGAAGTATTGTTAGGAAGAAACTAGTTTGTTAGCTCCTTCTTCATATTCTCCCAAGTGTCAATGAGAGGTCTGTCAGCACTAATACCGTTAGAGGTTATCGTTCTCTAATATAACTTTACATCATCCACCAAATACACAGTGATCATGTCGTCAAAGGTTCTCATTCTCTACTTTAGCTTTGCATCATCCACCAAATACATCACTGTGACTGACACCTTCTTCGTATCGGACACCTTTGCCGCTACATAGTATTGCTCTATATTAAAAAAAATCAAAATCCTTGGCACTCCATTTGTCATCGAAAACTTAGGGCTCTCACACGTTCACCAAAGTGCTTTCAGTAAACCCATCATCCCGTGTTATAATAACATGCCTTAGGATCATTATCTGCAATCTGGAATCCTCTTGTGTTTTCATCAAGCCTGCTCTTTGACGCTACAATTATTGGATCTGTACCTTCAAAATCTCGAAATGAGATTAATAAGAAGTGACCTCTTCTTCCCCTAAAAGAATTGGCACCATGAGTGCCTCCACTCTGTTGACACGCTTTGTCAAATTGTTGCCTCTCGTCATATCGATATTTTGGCTTTGATATTTGTTGTTACAAAGGTCTACTTAGACACAGAGCCGGCCCTGGGCAGGGGCCAGCGGGGCACCTGCCTAGGGCCCACTATAAGAGGGGGGCCCCTTAGCCCCTCTCTAAACTTAAAAAGTGATGCTGCAATGCTTTAACTTTAACATTACAGAGTGCGGCACTGATGCTTTTAAAGTATGTGATTTTAACGTTGAAGAGACTATAGCTACTATAAACTTCAACGTTATAGTAACGTTAAAGTCATTTAATGACTTTTAA
Source organism: Erythroxylum tenue (assembly GCA_027568955.1). Taxonomy (NCBI): domain Eukaryota; kingdom Viridiplantae; phylum Streptophyta; class Magnoliopsida; order Malpighiales; family Erythroxylaceae; genus Erythroxylum; species Erythroxylum tenue. The sequence continues at coordinate 1,954,599 of JAOSBM010000001.1, forward strand.
CGTTAACATAACGTTATAAATTTTTTTTTTAGTATAGGTAATTTGTGGTCCCCCATGCTTATAAATAGTCTTGAAATATTTAAGTATACTTTTACCTTCTAATTTCTTTATTTTCATCAATATATGTATT
>JAOSBM010000001.1:1961499-1980607 GCA_027568955.1 Erythroxylum tenue
ATAAAATTTGATTTAATAATTAAATATATTTCAAATAAATATTAATTTATAAATAAAATTTTAAATTTTAAATTATTCATTTTATTAAAATAACATAATTTTATTAATAATTTGTTAATAAATATTATATAAGAGATTAACTAAATTTATTTAATTAAAAATAATTTATCTGTAAGTTTTATCTAACATGTAATTATTATTAGTGATAAAAATATAACTACATTAACATTAACAACCAAACAGATTTTTGTTTTTATTTGAAAGAAAAATAAAAATAAAAAACAAAAAACAAAAAATAAAAACTGCAACAGAAAAACAGAAGTAAAACCAACAATTCCTTATTCTTTTATTTAAAAATATCGGTGAAACACAAACAATATAAAAATTACACATAAATTAATCAAATGTTTCTAACATGATAACTTAACTTAACTTTTAAACCCAAACTGAACAAATTAAACATGATATAAATCAATAATTTATTATAGTTATTTTAACTTATTAGTTTAGTTTATTTTTAATTGATTTCGATTGATTTTAAGATGTGAATTGATCATCATGTCAATAATATTTGATAAGTCCATGTGTGATGTTCATGTCACGTGTGTTTTGCCATTATTTTTTAATGAAAGTTTAGGAAAAAGAATTTAAATTTTTTTGAAAATTATAAGAGAATTTTTCAAAAATTTTAGAAATTAAAGATTTTCTTAAAATTACTTAAACTACAGAAAGATTAGGGTGTTTTTATCTCTAAAAAGTTTCACTTTTGGCTCTGGAGAAGAATGTCTTTAACAAGTTTTAGCACTTAGGAACATGTTTCCCTCTTTAGTTAGAGTGTTATGTTTTTACGATGTCTTTTCTCATTACTTCCTTTTTACAAAAATTGAGACCTCGAACTCCATTGCATTTGGAATTATTTTAAGCAGTATTCTTTGTGCAAGCCACAAATTCATCTAATCTTAAAAGAAATTGAAGTTTAGGTTGCTTGACATCATTTTATAAACAACTCAGTCTTCTATAAAGAGCAAAGAAGTCTGAAAGAACAAAGTAATATGAAGAAACGATAGTGTATGTTATATATTATCAATTGAGGAATATCCCTTAATATACAACCTGATGATAACTAGAAAAGGATAAATAAAATAAATGATAAGAATGTATAAAAGCTATAACAAACTTGATATAGACATGTGAGAAATAAGGAAAAATTATACAAGATATTGTGGTTAAGATTCTAAGATGTTATCATCCCCCCTTCAAGCTCACAAAAGAAGGAGATGGTGAGCTTGTCTCAAAGTCATTGAAATGATGAAGAGGAAAGAGTTTTAGTTATAATGTCATAGATCTGAGTAGAGGATGAATATGTCAAACAAGTATATCTTTGCTGGCGGTTAGATCCTAAACAAAATGAATGTCAATTTCAATATACTTGGTACAAACCTAAGAAACCAGATCTGAGGCTAAAAATGTAACACCAAAATTATCACACCAAAAGATAGGTCAAAGATTAACAAAACTTAATTCACCAAGAAAAACAGTAATCCAACATAATTCTGTAAAGGCAAGAGCAATGTTTCAATACTCAGCTTCAGTGCTAAATCGAACAATAGTAGGTTGCTTTTTAGCACTCCATGAGATAATATTAGGCCTTAGAAATTTACAGTAACTAGATGTAAATTGTTTATTATTAGGACAACCAACCTAATCAGCATCACAATAGGCTTACAAAGAAAGGTTAGGAGATTTGGTGAAGTGAAGGTCATGAAAGGGTGTGGAGTGGAAATATCATAGAATCCATTTCACCGTAGACTATTGAATGCTAGTAGGACATTATAAAAATTAGGATAACTTATTGACAACAAATTGAATGTCAAGATAGGTGAGACAAAGTTATTGAAGAATACCAACAATGCTACGATATTCAATAGGATCAGACAACGAAACACCATGATTTTTAGACAAGGGGAGAGATGGAGTCTGGTATATGAATTGGTTTAGATTTATTAAAGTGAGTTGGAAAAAGAAGATCTTAGTATATAGTGTTAGATGAGAAGAAGACCAAGAGAAGTAGTGTGAGCTTCCATATCAAAAAAGTGATAAGGTGGACCTAAGTTTTTTTATAGAAAAGGCAGAGCTGAGATTATGGATAATGAAGTGTACTCTCCTTGACTTTGGCTTTCCTTTAAATTGTGTTAATTTGATAATGAAGTGTATTAGCCATATGAATATGTCTATCGTCTGGAATGGTGAGAAGCTTCCCCCATTCAAACCGAAACAGGGTATCCGACAGGGAGACCCTCTGTCACCATATTTATTTGCCTTGTGTATGGAGAAGCTTGCTGCTTTGATCAACAAGGAAGTGTCGAAGAGGAGATGGAAGCCGGTTTCCTGTTCTAGAGGTGGGTCGCCTATTTCTCACTTATTTTTTACAGATGACATTATTTTATGTTCGAAAGCCACTCCGGGTCAAGCCCATCTAATTCGTGATGTGGTGGATCGCTTTTGTTCTGCCTCCAGCATGCGGGTTAGTGCCTCTAAATCTAAAGTCTTTTTTGCTACTGGTACTGCTAGGCACTCGCGAGTTGTTATTGAAGGTATGCTTGTGATTAAAGGAACCACTGATATGAGTAAGTATTTGGGTTTTCCTCTTGGTGATGGTGCTCAGTGGAAAGGACAATTCGATGTCATCTGTCAGAAGGTTCGGAATAAATTGAGCTCTTGGAAATCTAAACTTTTGAATTTTTTCGGGTGGGTTACACTAGCCAAGGCTACGCTCAATACCATCCCAGTTTATTGGATGCAAACTGCTTGGTTACTGAGGCATATCTGTGATACTTTGGATGCTTACACCAGAAAATTTATTTAGAGCTCCAAGGGTAATGCATCGGGGTTACATTTGGTGTATTGGAAGACAGTGTTACTTCCGAAACAGCTTGGTGGCTTAGGTTTGAGAGATTGTCGCACTATGTCTACTGCTATGCTTGGTAAGCTTTTGTGGGCATTGTTTGATAATTCTAAGGCCCTTTGGGCCAAAGTTCTCACTTCCAAATATTTAAGAGGGAGGGATCTAATGAATTTGCAAAAGTGTAGTGGAGGATCACCAGTTTGGTGTGCTATCGTCAAAGTGATGGGTGAGCTTGATGGGGGTTTTCGTTATCAAATAGGTGATGGATCATTCATCTCTTTCTGGCATGATGTGTGGCAAGGTTCAGTGAGATTGAAAGAGCTAGTCGGTTTGGTTCATGAGGAGGATGAAGATTACATGGTATCCGATTTGTTAGATTCACACGGTAATTGGTGTTTGGATCAGCTCAAGGCAACTGTCCCGAATGAAATTCGTAATTCGCTCCCCAAAGTTTATAGGCCGCAGTTGGGGTTCAAGCCGGATCGTGTTATTTGGGGAGGGGCTACCGATGGGACTTATACTGTAAAAAGTGGCTTTCGGTGGCTATTTTAATAATAGAGTCTGGTTAATATTGCACAATCAGGGTCTACTTGGCATTGGATTTGGAAAATTCGAGGTCCGGAGAAGCTCAAAATGATGGTGTGGCTTCTGCGGCATGGCAGATTACATACCCAATCGTTGAGGTACCGGATACATTTATCAACTACTGACGGTTGTCAGAGGTGCCATCGGGAACCGGAGACGATGGACCATGTTCTGCGGTCTTGTCCCATAGTCCGCGTCCTTTGGGAGGTTGTGTTTGGTTCAGGTAACTTTCCGGCTTTCTTTTCTATTGATTTTCGGGAATGGCTTTACTCCTTTCTTACTACATCTTCGCATCTTGGGTTGGTTGACTGGGATATTAAATTTGGAGCATGTCTTTGTGCTTTTTAGAGGTTACGTAATCAGGAGGTGATTGATGGTAAAATCTTAGATCTTCATGCTCAACTGATATGGACTTGGCAAGTTATTCAGGACTTTGTTGGTTGTTTTGCTTTGGGCCCTAATGTTGCTAATGCGACAGTCCAATGGGTGAAGTGGATGCCTCCAAATGAGGGTTTTGTGGCCCTGAACATTGATGGCAATGCTATTGGCAATCCGGGTCCAGCAGGTATTGGCGGCGTCTTTCGGAATGAGCAAGGAGCTTGGTTGCTTGGTTTTTCAGAATATCAATTGGGTTTAGGTCGAATATGGAGGCTAAACTTCTAGCTATCAAAAGAGATTTGACTTTAGCTTGGGATAATCGCTTTTAGAAAATTGCTCTATGGTTGGATTCTATGGAAGCTTTGCGACTATTGGAAGGAAGGGAGTGGGTGACACACTGTCATGCCAATATTATCTATGACATCAAAATTTTGTTGCAACAAGATTGGTGTGTGAAAATGACCTATTTGCTTCGTGAAGGGAATTCGGTTGCCGATCATCTAGCCGAGCTAGGTGGGCGTTCTCCGACTATTAACAATAGTGTGCTGGAATTGCCACCAGCTTCTGTTTCTCTTCTATTGCTGAATGTTGCAGCTGGCACCCTGTATTTACGAGGTTGAGTTTCTTTTTACTGCTTCCCTTTTTTGTTTCCTCTGTACCAAAAAAAAAGAAGGTGGCAGTGTAATCAACTCCTAGGTTTTGATGATAGCCTTTTGCTACAAGATGAGCTTTGTAATGCTCGAGAGAACCATCGAGATTCTGCTTAATGTGAAAAACCCATTTACAGCCAACAATATTTATGTTTGGTAAAGGAAGAAGAAGTGTACATATGCATTGCGATGGGGAGCATTGAAATCTTCAAGCATACCTTGGTGTCAAAGAGAAGATTTGTAGCTTGACAAAGGATGTAGGATTGGAAAAAGCATTTTAGGTGGTGAGAGTGTAAGTGATGTAATCAGAAAAGTGACAAGGGGTATGTGTGTGATCTCTAGTACGTGTTATCATAGGATGAGGAGGATGATGATGTGATGTGGTTGTGGTAGAGGGAAGAAGTAGAGGGTAAAGGGGAAGAAGGTAGAGGTAAAGACATAGGAGAGGAGGAAGGTGAGGTGCAGGATGAAATAGGTAAATTTTTGTAAAGAAATAGATGTTCAAGGCAGCATATATGATGGGAAATATAAAAGCTTAGAGGTGATGAGATCAAAGTATCAATAACCATTATATTGGGAGGCATAACTAAGAAAAAAAACATTGAACAGAATTTGTTGTAAGTTTGTCTATACGGATGGAGCCCAAATAAGAAAAACAGGCGTAACCAAAGGCTTGAATGTGGAGTTATATAAGGAGTGACGTCAGTATCTAGTAACTATTCAGTAACATTATTAGTATTGAAGGGAGCTGAATCATGATCGAGTTGGATATTCATGGTAGAGAAGACTGTGGTAATATTATTTGTAGTGTGGTAGATTCTAGTGGAGCGGTTATAAGATTCGGAGTACTAAAATTGACAATGAGTAGCAAGTCTTGCGGTTGAGCTCGAGAGTGATCCGATGAGGAAGCAGTAAAACCAGTTGATCAATCTTCTTTCATTTGATGTAATCAGTGGAGTGAGGGGCCCCTATGACGTTTGGTGACTGCAAATTGAGATGTTGTGATTTCTAATGCCTTCTGGGTCTTAGTTGATGGGAGCACGGTCAAATTTTAGAAACATAGATGGCTGCCGGGTGTCTCAGAGCCTTTGCTGCATACAACTAGTAGACCTATTCCGAATAATATGATTGATAAAACTGCCTCTTTTTTTTGTTACTGATGATGGAGCTTGGCGATGGGAGTATTTTTCTCAGTTGCTCCCCATTTCAATCTGCTCCTTTATTGCTGCTACACTGGTGCCCTCCGATGCTTGTGGTAAGGACTCCCTCTTTTGGGGTCTGTCTTCTTCAGGAATTTTTTCTTTGAGGTCTGCATATGATTTTCTTTCTAAAAATTACATTCCTTCTCATAATTTTCCTTGGAAGCTGATTTGGAAGTGGTAAGGCCCTCAAAAAATCAGAATGTTTTTCTAGCTAGCCCTAAACAATGGAGTATTAACCAACGATGAAAGAAAACGACGACACTTAAGTGACTCTGGGAGTTGTGATATTTGCAACGACGAGCCTGAAACCCTTCTACACATTCTCCGGGATTGTCATGTTGTTGTTCAATTCTGGCATCTTTTTACTGATTTTAATACTTTGAGCTCCTTCTGGAATAGTAATCTGGAAGATTGGTTATTATTGAATATGAAAAGCTCTCATCTCTCTCATGACCATCTTAGTTGGCCTACTATTTTCGGGTTAGGCTGCTGGAACCTTTGGAAACGAAGGAATGACAGAGTGTTTAATTCTGGTGTTTCTTCTATTGTTAATACCTTGCAGAGTACTATTTCTAAAACTAAATTGATTCAGGATACCTTCAACAAGTTGCCTTCGGAAAATAATAGTCCTTCGAGTTCCAGGTTAATTTTTTGGAAATGTCCGCATTCCCCTTTTATGAAGCTCAACACTGATGCTTCTTTGGCTGCCTCCACGGAGGATGCTGCATGTGGAGGTTTGATTCGAGATCATATTGGTCGCTGGAAACATGGGTTTGTTTTCAAAAAGAGTCGTTGTTCAATACTTCATGCGGAGTTGTGGGCTCTCTATTATGGTATTCAACTCACTCATAAACTTGCCTATTTGGATGTGCTTGTTGAATGTGACAATGAGATTGTTGTCAAGATGTTAACTGGTGGTGTTCAAGCAAATTTAGTTTGTTTGCATCTCGTTACCAGAATTCTAGACTTACTGCAGCGATTCCATAATGTGAAACTCACTCACATTTACAGAGAAGAGAACTTTGCAGCTGACTCCCTTTCTCACCTTGCTTTTGATTTTCCTCATGGCTTTCATGTTTTGGGGTAAGTTCTCCCTAGTGTTGGTAGATGGCTTAATCATGATTTAATAGGGGTCTCTTATGTTAGGTAATTTTCTGTCTTTGTAAGCTTTGCTCACTTTTATCTTACCAAAAAAAAACATATCCAATAATATTTGAGGTAATGAGAATAACTCGTATTTGGTTTCTCTATACCAAGTAGTTCTTAGAATCTAGCAATGTGGTAAAAAAAATTGTGATTTTGTTGAATGGCAATGTAGGTAGACTATTTTTTGACATGTTTTTGGTTGTAAAATTCTTCTCGTGTTGTGATGATTCTGTTGGTGTTTGGTTGTAGGAAAATTGTTGGTGTTTGTTGTGTTTTGGGATCGAAAAATTCTACTAAATGGAGGTTTTAGTGTGTTTTTGGATATGCGTGTGCTTCTGGATACGTATTGATGAGTTGATTTCTATGGTTGTATTGGGTGGATCTGAATTGATGAATGTGTTGAGTGTTCTAAATTGAGATATTTTACTATGAAAGAACAAAGTAATACAAAGAAATGATAGTGTATGTTACATATTATTAATTGAGAAATATCCTTTACTATACAACATGATGATAATTAGATGTGTGTGTGTGTGTGAAAATAATGACAAATTATATAAGCAATATCAAAGTAATAAACCAAAAGGTACTTGAAATCACCCACCAAAAGGTACTTAGAAATCACCCAAGTAATTCCAAACCCAGCTTGAGTTCCTGAGGATGGATTTAAGGTTCGACCAAACGTTCATGGCCACAAAAAGAACGAGGTGGAAATTTCAGAATAATTTTAAGGGTACAGACACTGTTTCTTTTAGGTTGTACCAGGGGACCATCCTGTCATTACCAAGGGCATGTGCTATGTTTCCACTACACAGGACATGGGCACATTTCAGGCAAAACAATACACACAATTCGGGTCCTTTGGAGTGTTTGGTCTTGCCCTCTTGCTTAGAAAACCATAACCAAGTTTTGCCAACTTGACCCCAATTGGATCATAACAAGATCACACTAGCCATGTTCCATTCAACCCCTTGTCATTTCTATCAATTTGTACCACTTGCTTAAAAACCCTACTCCTACAACATTAAATGGATAATATATAGAGAAGAAAACGACCCTTTGTCCAACTTCTGTCATTAGAATTAGATTCGGATCGTAAGGAAAGTGAGAAAAGTAGGATCTCAGTACATGGGTTCCTTTCGTTGCAGCTGTAGCCATAAAAAGGAAGATGTCGAGCCTTCACACATGGTTTAGTGTGCGCCTGCGTAAGGTTACATCAAGAAGTGAGCCTCCGTCCACGACCTTATCATTAGTTATCTTAAAGCAGTCTAAATCTATAATTGCATACCCTCTCATATCTTTAATTTTGATTTTTGACTAAACAAAATGATGCTTCCATCTATATGGTGACTTAGATAATGTTAACTCTCTCAAATCAAAAATTAGCCAATAGTTGAAGCTTAAATTTAACAGCTTATTCGGTTTTACTTTCTTTTTTTTTAGTTTATTAATGTCTTCATAGCTTAGGAAAATTATAACTAAAATTTTTGTTTTTTGCCAATTTTATTATTACACTATTTAATTTTTAAAAATTAATAACAAAAAATTATGAGTAATATAATATAATTATTAAATTTATTTAAAAATTAAAAATTGAAAATAAATTATTTTAGAATTAATAATAATTTTAAATTTAAATATCATAGAATTATATTATTTTTTAAAATTTTAAAAAACTATTTATAAATAATCTTAAAATAACTATTTATAAATTTTCTTAATTATTGAATATTTATTATAAGTAATGAAATTAATTTAAAGATTACTATTAATTTATAAATAAAATTAGGTACGTAATTAGTTTATCTCTAATTTCTATTTAATAATAATAACAACAACAACAACAACAACAACATCAATAATAATAATAATAATAATAATAATAATAATTCATTAACAACGGTATAAAATTTTGCTCTTATTTAAAAATAAAAATAAAAAGAAAAAGAAAAAACTAAAAACTAAATAATCCTAAATCTACTTTAACGATCACTGAAGGTGAAAAGAGACTCAGAGGAGTGGAGATGGGCTTGGAAATACACCTTGATGGTAATTTATGTAGTCTAGGCATATGACATCCATGTGGAGAAGAGGGTCCATGTAACTTTAACTGAATTCTACTGGGAGAGAAGTCATCATCAAAGGGGCTATGGAGCATGGAGCATGGAGTCCTTAACATGCTGGCCCCAACCCCAACATGCGAATGTCGTTGTACAGAAGGCTGTATGTGTAGGTTAGGTGTAATAGAGCCTAATGCTGCCATGAGTTGGGTGTCACTTTTGCGTGCCTAAGCATAAATTAAAAGGCCAAGAAAAGAGAAGTAGCGTGGGTTAGTGGGTGTTTTTGCTTTGCACTCATCGTTGACTCAGTGCTTCATAAGTAACGTCATCACGTTGTCATTCAGGCACCAGTAGACTCCTGTAGCTTTAAGTACAGACTAGACATCAACGTTTTACATGAGCTGAGTGTGTCTTTTCCCCTTGTTTCTGCAACTTGCAAATATGTTAAGGGACGGTTACCATTAACTACTTAGATCAACTCTTAAAGGGCAGTTCTCGTTCTCTTTTGTTACTTCAAGCATCTCCTATCTATCCATATAGACTTCCATCGTATGGTTTGATGATAAAGCAGGCCTTCCCACAAGGTCATTACAGAGTTATTATTATCTCTGATAATTCTACAGAAAGTCTCTGTTTGTTCATTGTTGTGATGGAATCTTTTGGCTTTTTAGATTGCTACATTTACAAAAACATTTGAAACACCAAACATTTGTAACAAAGAACAAACAGCAATGCCGTGAGGCCCAGTTTTGGTATGCTCCATTAAGATCTGATAGACAAGAGAGTTGCATGTTTTAAGTACCACATTTCACATGGGAAGAAAACGTCACCTGCCTAATATATTGTCCCATATCTTAGAAAGCTCCAAGTTCCCTGTAAATGAAATATCAGTAAATATTGTTTGCCAAGTTAGGTCTCTCCTCAAAGAGCTTGTGGGAAATTTTGCCCTCGTCACATTGAAAAGCCTCTTTACTGATACCCTAAAAGCAACATATTGTGAGATAGGCCTAATTCACTCCCAAAAATTAGCTCAAAAAGAAGAGATTTATACATTATTATAAATTGTTAAATGCTCTTATACTTGTTCGATGTGGGATTTCTGACACACTCCTCTCAGTCTAGAACAGGACTGGACATCTAATAGACATATTGAGCAAAGGGACATAATCGGACACCGCCTCAAACCATCGAGACAAACTGGCTCTAATACCATGCTAGAAAGGCCTAACTCATCCCTAAAAGCTAGCTCAAGAGGAGAAGGTTTGCACATTATTATAAATTGTTAAATACTTTCATACTTGTCCGATGTAGGATTCCTGACACATCCTCCTCAGTCTAGAGCAGAACTGGATATCTGATGGACATATTGGACAAAAGGACATAATCGGGCACCGGCCCAAACCATCAAAATAAGCAGGCAAGATGAATTAGGCCCTTTCTAACACATTGTCAAGAATTTTCTGCATGAAATTGGTAAAAGAATGGACTTTCGTTAATCGTGTAATTATTTACAAATTATTATAACATCAACAACAACTTCGTGCAGAAGGCTCTCTATTTGGTGATAATCAAAAGAGAGATATCAATTATACGTATGTAATATTTCTTTTATATTTTATAAAAAAGTTGTTTCTATTATTTAAACGTATAATTTTTTTTATTACAAAAGAGTAATTTTATTAGTTGTTGTAAAGCTAACCTCTAATTATAAATTGTCCAAATATAAAATTTAGTATATTTGCTGATAAATATTTATCAATCTATGGTTGCATTAAAATTTAAAAGTCTAAACATTTTGTTGCAGATATAATTTGTAGTGTCATTTCAACACTGATGTGAAAAACACACAATGTTTCTGACAGTACAATGCAAGAATCTTGATGCCCATCTTTATGGTGATGTAACAAGTACTTGATTTCCAATTTTTCTACGCAAAATAATAAATGCTTGAGAAATTTTAGAAGTGTTGCATGTGAAGATAAGCCACGATGAATGTATATCTGAGACATGATTTTGAATTTTGGACGCAATCACAATAAGTACATGACATGATAGCTAGCTAATCCAATTTTAAAATCTTAAAATATATAGTTTTAAATAAATCCCATAAGTTAATTGCAATTGCATCATTTACGGGTTTAACTTATTTGGATTAGAAATTAAATTGAGAAAACAAGAAGATTAAGAGACCATCGTGGCTAAAGATTAAAAAAGTTAAAAAATTTGAAATATAATTAAAAGAAATTGTCTTATTAATTAAAAATTTTGAAGTTTTTATTAAAAAAAGATATTTTTAAATAACAATTAATTGATTTATTTTAGTTATAATAACTTATTAATTAATGAAAATTGATAAATAAATTAATAAATTAACCAGTTTTTAACAACAAGAGTTATTAAAGTAAATTGAACCAGAAAGTTAAAAATTAAACTGAAAAATTAAACGATTCAAATTTTTACAGTTAAACTAGCCAAACCAGTTGAGTTTTTTAGTTATTGGATTTAGTGCCTGTTTGGATGAGCTTCTATCAGTAGAGTTTCTATCAGTAGAGCTTTTGTTAGTAGAGTTTTTCTAAGAAGAGCTTTTATAAGAAGCCAGTTGACTGTTTGGCTGTCATTTAAAAAAGAGTTTTTTTGAAAGAGCTTCATACAATAAACTATTTGACAACATAAAAATAAAAAATTACTTTTAATTTTAACTATATTTTATTTTATAATAAAAATTATTTATGCATATAAATATTATTTAAATATATTAAACAATATGCAAAACATAATATACTAATTATTATATAATTTTAAACTATATGAAACATAAATGAAAATATATTTAGTCAAATCTTTTATATGGATTATAACATAAGTAAAACTAATATCACAAATAAATATTAAAAACATATTTAAAAAGTCAAATAATATTATATAAATCTCAAAATAAACATGAAGATGTGTTTGTGGGTATTATGAGAATTATGTGTAAAACATAAGGACAAAAGGGACTAAAAAATAATTTCATTAATTGATCTGAAAAATCTACTTGAAAAATACTTTTTTTAGAAGCTTCAATTTTGAGCTTCTTAAAGAGCTGTATTTTAGCTGCTAAAAAGCTATATCTACTAAAAATGTGTTTTTTCATTTTACAGCCAAAAATTTATTTTTCTTCAAAAAATCTTTTGCGGTGAAAAATTACTTATTTATCCTTCAAAAGTTCAACCAAAGAGGCACTTAACCTCAAAGTAACTTTGAAAGGAACAAACGAGCAATAGAGCTTGTGAGAGTTATTTTTGAGTATAAATAAAATTAATGTTTAAGACAACATAAGAACTTACCAATTTCATCTAAGGAGCGAGTTAATTACTAATCAATACTCTAATAAGCATTTTGGTGTCGGCAAAGCGTCTCTTCACTCTTATTAACGCAATGATTCGACATTCCTATTCACGGGTTTGGTGTAACGTAATCATGCCCTAATCAAACGGTCATATGGTTAATAATTCCATAATAAGTCTGTAAGTTGAGTTGAATCAGATTGCTGTTTATGGACCCTCGTAAGAAGAATCTTAGGCATAGCTAACAAGGTTCCGAAAAGTGAAAGTAAATTTAGCAGAATAGCTTTTGTTGTGCACTTTAGAATCTAACTTAACGTGCGATTGGAGTTAGTTTTTAGTTGAGGCTGATCCCATTAAACACAGAGAGTTCAGACAAGAACATATCTATGTCTGGATTACACATCTCTCTTTTCGGAACAAAAATCTCCATTAATTACGGAGGTGTTTTGTGATTTACAATCTGGAAGTGTCGGCCAATAAGTCAGGAATTCAAAGTAGTTTTTATTTTTATCTTGTTTAAATGAATGGAAGGAACTAAAGATAGTTAATTTTTTTATGTATTACATCAATAGATTGTTCCCTGTTATGCATGTGATAAACTGATTATAGTGTAAATGTGAGAATAATAACAGCAGAATGAAAGAATTAAAAGTATCGGAATATGGTTGCGTATTTTTTGGATCTTTCCAAACCTTGCAATCAGCGACACTTTCACTAAATTGTTGTAGGAAATGGCCAAAAGTATAAAATTTCATCTTATCAAATAACCCCATGTCATTTTATGTCAAGAGAAAGTGGCCAAAGTATTGAAATATGGTTGTGTATTTTTGGACCTCTTCAGACCTTACGATCAGTGATACTTTCACTGAATTGTTGTACTAAATGGCCAAAGTCTAATAAGTTATCTTTCAAGTATAACATTTAAGATGTTAGGTTTTTTTTATACAAATATTTCTAAATTAAATATTACGATGTGATTTTTGAACTTAAAGTAATTATATTTCTCTATTTTGGGGTTGATTTGATTCTTGAATTTGTATTTGTTATGGTTATGTAATTTACTAGGTATTTTGCGGTTGATTTGATAATTTACTCATGCATTAAATATAAAAAAGTTATTCAAAATTTTTTTTTATTTTTATTTAAATTTTATATTACAATCTTATAATATGATAAGTAAATTCTCTCCTTCGCGAGAGTTAGGAGATGGTCATTAAAAAAGGATATTTCTCTTACTCGAATCCGTGAACTTTTGGTTATAAAAGAGTAACTTTCCAATTACAACTAAACTCATAGGAGAGCTTTTTTAGAAACCATTGATTAATTTTTTTCAAAGGAAGAAAATCAAATTTTATAGAGAAAATTAATTTATTTAATTGCTTTGTAATGGTATAGAATTAATTATTGGAGCCTTGTTCTAACAAGTGTAGCAATAATGCAATTTGTGACAATGATTTAACTCTAGAAAAAGGACTTTCCCTTTTTGTGTTTCTTCCAATATGGTATTTCAAGAACAAGATCCTTTGTTTAGTTTTATATTATTTTATTGTGTCCAGTAAATCTCAATCATTAATTTTTGCAGATCTTATATAAATTTTACATAAATTAATATAAAATTGGTATAAATAAATAACTAAAATTTATTAAACACAGTAAAATACTGTAAAATTAAACAGAAAATTTAAACTCAGTATTTGATCTTTTAATAATTGAAAGTAATAGTAGTCAACTTTTAGAAGCTAAGTGGAATATTATTGTCTTTTAAGGTCATACAAGAGCTTGATTAAGCGCATGACAGTCACTTTATAGCAACACGTCACATGGAGGAGTGAGTGAGTGAGTGACTAGTAAAGCATTGATGTGACCGACTGACACTGCGTACACTAATTACTATTCAGAAGATATTGACAGTATTATTAGGTTCAAAGAATTTCCAACCACACGAGGATTTATTATCATATCATTAATTTGCTCGGAGTATTTGCATTTGACGTTAAATTTGCTGTTTCAGTTACGATATTTTAATTTTATTTCAGTTCATAAAAATGTGCAAATAAAATTTAATAAAATATAACAAAAATATCATAATTGGAACTAAAAATCCGAGTCCTTTGTATTCTTGGCACTCATATGCCAACTATTTTAATGTGGTTACTTTTTGTGATTGAAGGTCATAGGTTTTATAATACCTCATATTATTCGTTTATAGATATTGTCCATTTTGAATTATTCTTAGGGCTAAACCTCTCGTGATTTCGTTCTTGCTACTTTTGAGAAAGCGCGTTTTAGGTGAAAAAATATTCATATTCTTATAAGGTATACTTCGTTCTCATTTTTAATTGATGTGAGATCTCATACTCTCCACCCTTTTTAATATGGACGGAGCCATGTTATAGGAGAGAGGGGTCATGGCCCCCCTTTTCAAATATATTTTTTTAAAAATTACTTATATAATTAAAATTTTTAAAATTACAAATATAAGTGCCCCCTTTAAAAAAAATCCCTATCTTCTCTTCTCTTCAACTCTGCACGCACAGCCCTCCTTCGCCAGATTGAAAACGGCCCCCCTTAGAGTTGAGTCTGGCTTCATCCCTGCTTTTTAGGACCCAACCCTCTTTAGGGCTCAGCCTAATTAGCACAACGGTTCGGATATCGGCTCTGATACTACTTGTAACATCCCAAACTACTCACACATAAATATTGTCCTCTTTAAATTGTTTGTAGACAATATCTATAGGCAAACCAATTAGACTGTTATAAGTTTAATTTACAGAAATAATGCTTTAAAAATATATAAAAAAGATTAGGTATAATTAATGACCCTCTTCTAACTTTCGTAAAATAAGAAATTTTGTGTACTAAAATTTACCTTTTTTAATACCAATTGAAAATTTGATAATTAGTAATTTAAAAATAATTTTTAGTGGTACGAGTATGACATATACACTTGATTGAAATAAAGTTAATATAATCATATAATCTTTATTATTGTATAGAATAAATTAATTTTCTTTGCCCTTGAATTGGGTTGATTTTATTTTTCAAATAACTAACAATTATGAAAATCAAGTTCCAAAAGTATTTCAACGGGCTATTTAAAAGGGTCATAAACGACGATAGGAATACCACTTTACATAAAGAATATCAAATCTAGAGAAGGCTAAGAGAGAACATGGAGAACAACTAAAGGTTTGACAAAGAAGGAGAAAAAGAAAAGACGAGAAATCCACTTCGGGGACATGGACGGTCCAGGTAAGATCCTCTTATCCATGCTGAGAAAGACAAAAGTATCGACTGCTACGCGATTGGACGTATCCAAACTTGAGGTTGGTTATTGGCCGTTAAAAGTTTAATCCCAAAATATGGACATTAATTGTTTGAGAGTTGAGAGAGAACTTGGTTCAAAGAATAGTAAGCTTGTTGTAGTTTTCAAATTTTAATTATTTTTTAGGGATAATAAAATTTAAATTGCTACGTCAAAAGTTTTAAAAATTTCCGTTAAATGACTAACTTTTAAAACTCTAACGACTTAGTTCAAAAAATTAATTTTATTAATATTTTTTAAATAAATAGGCATCCACGGGGACTAATGATCCCAACCTGTAACCCATAATTATAACTTACCTATTTTGTTACAAAAACAACCTATCATCTTTCATTTACCTATTTTTCACACATATACTTTACTCGATGATTTTAGCTCTTTTTTTGGGGAGGTGGTTTCATTTATGTCAAACTTGAACTATAACTAAGGAACAAGTACCTTTCAATTTTTGGCTACCTCCTTAAAAGGATTTTTTTTCCAATACTTACAATTGGATTTTTTTTCCAATACTTACAATTTCATAAGTTTTTATTTTATTTTTTGCGTAATTCAGACTTGTTTAGTTCTGTGTTCTCATCAAGATTCTAAATTTTCAAATGGGTTGTGCTTGTTTCATCCTATAAAAGCATAAAGTTTGTAGTGATTTTTGGATACTTTTCCCTATCAAGCCTTATGCTATTTACACTAAATGAGTACAAGATTATCATGAATATTTAAGTACAAAAGAGATTCTAGAGAGGTATACAAAATCTAGTACAACAAAGTTATCTAGTAGAAAATCTAGGAGCAATTGAGATGGTTTTAACCAACATTTGATTTGGTCACTAGTTATTAGGTTGTTGGAGAGATATTCTCCTCAATACCCTCCTGCAAAATTTGCGGGCTACGACAGACTGCACGATTGGATCATAAATGAACAAAACGCGTGGTAGATAGTGCCTTTGTAAGAATGTCAACATATTGATTCACTAAGGCAACATATGAGGCAAATAGGTCACCTTACTCAACCTTTTCGTGCACAAAATGATAATCAATTTGGATGTGTCTTAAGTGCTTGTGGAAAATCAGATTAGAAGTCATAAACTTTACACTTTAATTGTCACAAAATAAAATAGGTGACTTGGGTAAAAGAACACAAAGCTAGCGAAGAAGTTGTTGGACCTAGATCAATTCCGCAATAACTGATGCAATAGCTTTATATTTAGCCTCGGTACTAGATCGAGCAACCCCCCGTTGTTTCATGGAAGATTAGTTGACAATGTTGCCTCCAAAGTATACATATTAACCATAGGTAGATCTCCTACTATGTTGGTTTGAATTTTCTCAGAAATGGTGGATTTAAGCCACAAGAGGACCGATTTATCCTTTTTTTTTCAAACAACAAATTCAGGATTGGATTTTTGAACGAAAAATTAAGGTATGTCTCCCTCTAATTGTTCTTGACTAAAGACTGGTGGTGCCACAATTTCACTGGTGATAAAACCATTTAAATCAAAAGCTTTTAAGGTTGATAGAGCATTTGTGCTCTAGAGATAATAGTTTTCTTTTTTCAATATAATGTTCATAGTTAGAAAAGAAGCAAATAAGGATTGGCTAGAAGATGTAGTAACAAGAAGGTTTGTGTTTTCGGAAATTGCCTTTGACATTAGACTTTTAGGCTTTGATACCAAATAAAGGCACAAAGTTTGTAAAGATTTTTTGGATCCTTACCCTGTCAAGTCTTTTGTTATTTATACTAAATAAGTATAACAATCTCATGAATATTAAAGTACAAAAGGGTTTCTAGAGATATATATAAAATCTAGTACAACAAAGTTATCCAGTAAAAAATTTAGGAGCAACTAAGTTGGTTTTAACCAACATTTGATTTGGTCACTTATTATCGGTTTGTTGGACACTTATTCTCCCTAATACATAATTTTCTCTATTGTTAGCTCAAGGTTTATATTTAACGATTTTGATGATAACTATATAATATTTCAAATTTTAAATTGAATTTATTTCCTTGTATAAGCAATGATATAATTCTTAAAAGAAAATAAAATCATAGAATAATTGCTTCCTTTCTTGCAGGAACCTTCTTTATAAACTTACCTTTTTGGAAATAGTTCCATGACATCCAGAAACATCTTACTAATTTTAATAATTAGGTCTGGAAACCTTGACAGAACATCTAAATATCGAAGATTTTAGCAGAGATAATATCGAAGATTAAACAATGATTAAATGAAGAAATTGTCTACTTGAGAAAGAGCCACTGTATTTTCAAAAGACACAATACACAATACACAAGACATAGGACACAGACATAAGACTTGTGAAATATCTTAGAGCTTCATTATTTCTTGAAAGTTATATCAAATTCTTTGTGCCATAGAAAGTGATATCACTTTATTAAGAGAGACTGTTAAATCCTTTATACATTTCTTGTTGAGAGCTTATAGAGGCTAGCAAAATACTACTACTGCGAAAGGTTGAAGAAGCTTGAAAATTATAAACTTGTGAGCTTGAAGAGGCTTGTCAAATTACCAATTGGTTTTTATAGTGAAATACTCAAGTTGGATACTTGGGGATTGGACGTAGGCTTCGTTATAAGTCGAGCCAGTATAAATCTACTGTGTCATTTTCTCTATCTTCCTTACTTTAAAATTTCCGCATTATAAGTTTTCAAGAGGCTCCTTCAGTTTTACAATAGGCTTTTTTTGTTTTTATCGCAAGAGATTTCTTTCAAAAGTTAGCAAACTCCTATTAATTAAACATATTCCTTTCTTTTTGAGCGCTAGGAGCCTCCTATCGATTAAACAGGCTTCTATGATTTTGAGCGTTAACAAGCTTCTTTCATATTAACAACCTTCTTTCTTTTTTAACGTTAACAGGATCCTTTCAATAGTTTATAGGCCCTTTCCGATCGATTAATTCTGCAAGTGCACAGATTCGTTCTAGTAATCACACAACAAATATTCTAAAGTCGTCTCCCTCAAGGACCAATTTATTCACTAATCAACTTAACTCTAATTAATCCCGTGCTATCAACAGAAATTATAAAAATGATTTGAGAAGGTGATAATTTAATTGAAAACGATAACAAAATAATTTGGAAAAGATTTAAATAATGATTAAGGACTAGGGATCGGGGTTCACCTATTTAAGAAATTAAATTGCATAACATGAATTAAGTTGAATGCAGGTTATGAAAACAGTGCCCTAGTATACCTATATCTTCTCTAAAAAAATACAGGAACATTCAGCTAGAAATACCCAATTCTCAATGGAATACTCTCTAACCAAACTCATTAAGCACAAGCACTTTCTGTTCTCACTTTAGTTCAGGTTATCTCTAACCCTAAATCTAAAGTGTTCACCTTCCTAGAGCACAAATCAAGGTTCACTTTTCAGTACCCTATGATTTCTAAGATTGCATCTATGGAGATCAAGCATAGAAACAAATATTAAGATTAAGGAAGATAAACAAAATCCAACAATTCTCATTGACATTCAACTATCCATATTATACAAAATATCCCGTAA
>JAOSBM010000001.1:1980995-2029485 GCA_027568955.1 Erythroxylum tenue
ACTGAATAAAACATCGAATTCACAAGGAAGTAAGTCAAAATTAATCCAATTCATTCCACAATTATATACCCAATTTTAACTTATCACTTTCCATTTATAAATTGATTTTGTTTAAGCACGATCTTATTAATTTGAAAGTATCTTGAATTTTTTTCCACACAATTCTCCCCCCTCTTGCGTGTGTTTGCTATATCATTTGGTATCTGAGTCAGTTTTCACATTTATTATGTTTTACAATACGTGATAAATCATAGCAAACAATTTGAGAAGCCTTGAAGGACAATCTGTCTTAAAGTCTCCTTACTTCAATGAAAACAACTACTCATACTAGAAAGAGAGAATGACAATCTATCTCCAATTTGTAGATATTAAAGTTTGGCAAGCCATCAAAGTTGGAGCTACACTTTCCGCTACAGAAAACATAGAAGATGATCTGATGCTGACAGAAGAAATGTACAGCGAAACGCTAAAGCAAAACATCATCTGATCTATGCACTTTCTCTAGAAGAATATGAAAAGATATTTTACTGCCCTACAACAAAGGAAATGTGGGATAAACTATAAGTCACCTTTAAAGGAATGAATGAGGTAAAGAAACATAGAATAAATCTTTTAGTGCATCAATACTAAACTAATGGCATGAAACAGGGAGAAACCATAGATGAATTCTTCGGAGTTTAACAACATCATCATAGCCTTAAAGAACTTAGGAAAGATATATCATAATGATGAGCTCATAACGAAGATTTTAAGATCACTACCAAAGGAATGGAGACCTAAGGTGACTGCTCTAGAAACTACAGAGAATCTAGACATTCTTTCACTCGACTGGCTAAAAGAAAATATGATGATCCATGAAATCAAACTTGGGCAATATGAAGAATCCTCCTACAGAAAAGAAGTGGCACTAAAAGCAACTGATGAATCAAACGGTGATGAAAGGGACACAGAGTTGCAAATAGATGGAGATGACGAGTTCAACTTCATGGTCAGAAAATATACCCGCTTCTATAAAAAAGAAGTTGGTGAAGAAAATAGAAGGAAATAAGAAAGTTGGGAATAATAGGTTCCTATCAAAAGGCAGTAGCAGCAATAGCAATACACAAAACAATCAAATCATAAGTTATCATTGCAAGAAGTCTGGACACATATGACCTTAATGTCCACTTCAAAAAGACAAGTCAGAGAATAGAAAACCCAGAAAGCAAACAATGACAGCAGCCTGGTCAGATGAGGATTCTGAAAACTTTGAAGAAGATGAGTTAAAAGAAGTCAACAACGTTTGCTTCATGACTGAATCAGGAGATAATGAGGTATAGTATTCTAACATTGATATTGAAGTTGATGAATTGAAAAATGCATATCATGAATTGTATGATTAGTATAAAAAGTTGACAGCGAAGTATTTGAAAGAAGTTGAGAAGTCCAAAAACAATTATGCATCTATGAAGAATAAGATTAAATCATTAGAATATGTGAATAAGAGTTTAGCGACCAAAAATATGTCTCTTGAGGATGATTATAAGAAAAAGGTTTCTGAAAAGGAAGTTCTGGAAGAAAGATTAGCCAAGTTGGAATATACTTTGCTTGAGAATGATTATGATAAAGTGAGACAAAAAAAGGTTGTCATGCTAGAACATGAAAAAAAGAAATGTGTAAGAAAGATCTTATCTCTAGAAAAAACATCTTACAAATTTCGTTGATAGAAGGAATAACCTGGATGCATTACTTGGTAGTGGTAAATGTGTTTTTGATAAGGCTGGAATAGGTTACAATGAAAACAATAATATTAGGTCATACAAGAATTTCTTTGTTAAATCCAGCAGTAGCTATAATCAAAATAGCAAGAACCTGATATATGGTAGAAATTATAGCAATTTTCATTCGTTTGTTTTATGTTTCTACTATGGTAGACATGGTCACATTAGGCATTTTTGTAACTTTCATAAAATGGAGAAATTATCCCAAATGTATGTTTGGAGATCGAAAGGTCAAGCTACTAACTTGAAAGACCTTAGGAAAATTTGAGTGCCTAAAATGAGATAATATTTTTCTGCAAATATGTTTCAAAACGAAGACAAGAGAAAACCAATGGATAGTCGACTGTGGCTGTTCGAGACACATAAAAAGTGAAATATCACATTTCAATTATATTGAAAGGAAAGACGGAGGTAATGTCATCTTCCCTAACAAAAATAAAGCAAAGGTCACCGGAATTAGTAAAATTGGTGATTCTGACTCTACCTCTATTGATAATGTCCTTTATGTTGATGGTTTGAAACATAACCTATTAAGTGTAAGTCAGTTATGTGAAAAGGGTTATAGAGTCATTTTCTATGCATCTCATTATGAAATAGTCGATAATCATAATGATAATATTGTATTCGTTGATCCTAGAAATCAGAACATATATTGTGCTCAATTGGAAGACATGTCTTCACATAGTGTTAAGTGTTTTGTTTCTCTAGAAAATGATTCATTTATCTAGCACAGGAGATTTAGACATGCTAACATGAGCATTCTATCAAAATTGTCCAAGAATGAGTTAGCAAGAGGACCACCTACCCTGAAGTTTGAAAGTAATTAGGTTTGTGAGGGTTGTTTAAAAGGACAACAAATTAGAAGCAACTTCCCTCCTAAAAATACAGTGTCTACTAAATAACCGCTTGAACTTGTGCAAATAGATTTATTTGGTTCCACTAGGAGTCAAAGTTTTGGTGGTAAACATTACGGTTTTGTTTTAGTAGATGATTATTCCAGATTTATATGAGTTACTTCCTATCAAATAAACATGATGCTTTTGAAGTTTTTGAGAAGTTTTGCAGAAAAATTCAGATCAAAAAAGGATACTGCATTACTTCAATTTAGAGCAATCATGAAGGAGAATTTGACAACAGAAAATTTGAAGAGTTTTGTGACGAAAATGGCATATCTGACAATTTTTCTTGCCCAAAGACTCCTCAGCAGAATTGTGTCGTTGAAAGAAAGAACAGGACCCTAGCTGATATGGCCAGGATAATACTGTGTGAAAGTGGCCTACTCCTTGGTTACTGGGCAGAAGCGGTATCGACAACTTGTTATATACTCAACAAGTGCCTTATAAGACCTATTCTGAAAAAGACCTCTTATGAGCTGTGGAAAGGAAGAAAACCGAATGTCGCTTACTTTTGAGCATTTGGATGTAAGTGCTTCGTTCTAAATAATGGAAAGAAAAGACAACCTTAGAAAGTTCGATGCGAGAACAGATGAAGCTATCTTTTTGGGTGACATTTCCGCTAGCAAAGGATTTAGAGTTTACAACAAAAGAATAAAGAAGATAGAAGAATCAATACATTTAGTATTTGATGAAGCACCACCTTCGACAACATCAGCTGATTTAGATATGAAGAGCATCCTTTAGTTCCTAAAAATACATCGACTACACTTACAGTACCCTCAGAATCACAAGATCAAGAAAGTCCTTCTAAAGTCATGACGGAGCAGGCTCCTTCCTCTCAGCAAGAGCCTATGCAGTGAAGAATATCAAGAGAATGGAGAGGTCAAGATACACATCAATACATTATGGGAGACCCTTCGAAAAGTATAAGAACCAGATCTTTCTTCAAGAACAACTTTGTTGCTGTCATCTCACAATTAGAACCGAAGATCGTTGAAGAGATTCTTATTGATGAAAATTGGATTTTAGCTATGAAAGATTAACTAAATTAGTTTGACAAAAACCAAGTTTGGGATCTAGTACCTCGTCCACAAAACAAGTCAATCATTGGAACTCGTTGGGTTTTTCGAAACAAAATTGACGAAAATAGTAAGGTGGTAAGAAATAAAGCTAGATTTGTAACTCAAGGTTATAATCAACAGAAAGGTGTTGATTTTGATGAAACTTATACACCTATTGCTAGATTAGAATAGATTAAAATTTTATTTGCCTTTGCATGTTATAGAAACTTCAAATTATTTCAAATGGACCCCAAAAGTGCCTTCTTAAATGGATATATTAACAAAGAAGTGTTTGTTAAGCAACCTCCATCTTTTGAAGATGAAAACCATCCTGATCACGTGATGAAGTTTACTAAAGTCCTGTATGGTTTAAAACAGGCTCCTCGAGCATGATATGAGAGGTTAAGTAATTTTTTCTTGAGAATAACTTTGAAAAAGGAAAGTTAGATCAAACCTTATTTATTAAGAAAAAGGAGAATGCTTTAGATGACTTAATATTTGGTGCTACTAATCAATCTTTCTGTGAAGAATTCTCAGCATTAATGCAGAGGGAGTTTCAAAAGAAAATGATGGGAGAATTATCTTTCTTTCTCGGATTACAAATCAGGCAAACAAAAGAAGGAATCTTCATTAGCTAAGACAAATACACGAAGGAACTCATCAAAAAGTACCATTTTGAGAATGTCAAACCTATGGGTACTCTTATGTATACTGAAACAAAACTTGATAAAGATGAAGAAGGCAAGGTAGAGGAATGTTTGGGTCAATACTATATCGTACAAGCTTAAGACTAGACATTATGCTTAGCGTGTGTCTTTGCGCACGTTTTCAATCAAATCCAAAAGAAAGTTACCTTCAAGCAGTCAAGAGAATCTTTCGATATCTTCACGAAACTATAGATTTTGGATTATGGTATCCAAAAACTGATTCTTTTAACATAGTTAGCTATTGTGATGTAGATTATGCAGGTGATAAAGTCAATCAAAAAGGCATAAGTGGTCACTGTCAATTTCTTGGAGGATGTCTAGTTTCTTGGTCTTGTAAGAAACCAAATTACGCAGCACTTTCAACAATCGAAGCGGAATATATAGCAGCTACCAGCTTTTATACTCAAATCTTATGGATGAAGCATTAACTCTAGGATTTCTCTCTGAATTTTAATCATATTCCTATATTATGTGATAATACTAGTGCAATAAATCTTTGAAAAAATCTTGTGCATCATTCTAGAACTAAGCATAATTTTTTTAGAGATCATGTTTTAGAAGGTACCATTGATCTTTTACATGTTAATACTGAAAAATCAATTACCTGATATCTTCACTAAACCACTCTCTGAAGATAGATTTTCTATCTTGTTGTTGAGAAACGAGCTTGGTATGTGCAAACTATCTGATATTATTTCTGTATGAATTTTCTATGCTACTTCTCTCTGCTAACATTAACAAGATCCTTCTTCTTCAGAAGGCTCCTCTCAGGTTCAAGACCTTCTTTTAGTTTAGTAGGCTCTATCTAGTTTAGAAGGCCTTTTTTTAGAAGACTCTTCTCAGTTTAATAAACATATTACACGTGTCCTAAAAAGGAAGTCATTCATGGCATCATTTTAGCATTTAAAAAAAATGAGCGCACAGTTCTAACAAGCAGTTGTACGGGACTAACATAAGATACACAGACGATCCACTCCCTCTTTTAGCATGTACGACTGTCCTTCTTCACACGAAATAAACGCAAAAAAATCATTTAACACTTCTTAAGCAAGCTTCATTCTTCTACTCATTCACATTGTTCTTCAAAGCGCCGCTCTTTACTTTCTACATTCTAACTCTCTGTTTTCATCTCAAATCTTCTAAACCTTGTCCATCATTCTTACAATGGCCAAAACAAAATTAAAGGAGCAAAATAAAATCCCAACTTCCACTGCTAGCCTTGGGGAAGCTCTTGTTTTTGATTCCGCTCATACTGAATATGTCTCTATCTCTTCCGCGCCTGGATCTACTACTCCTCAACCTGGTTCTATAGATATGAAAGTGTCTGGATTGCATTGGATCATCAATGATACTGATTCAGAAGAAGAACCGACTCAAGTAATAAGATGTCCACAGACCAGAGGAAGTCTTGCAAAACAAGCAGAGGAAATGTCTCAACAAAAAGAAACCCCTGTTGTTAAAAAGAAAGAGGAAGAAGAACCTAGAAAAAGAAAAAGAGAAGAAATAAAGAAAGGTAAAGCACCTATGAATGAAGATACTATTAAGGACTCCATTGATAGAAATGAGTTGTTTCATGAAGAGATAATTCCTAAAGAAAAAAGGGGCAAAGAAAATAAAGATAGCTGCACAAAAAGGAAATTCATCAACACCAAAAAAAATGTTTCAATCAATGGAAGCTAAAGTTCGCTATAAAATGTAGTATAAGAAAATAAATGTGTTTGCTGGGCAGATTTTGCCTCCCATGATGTTTGATGACATAGATATACCTATTTTTCCTTGCTTTGTTGCCATTGGTTGGGAAAATTTTCTAAAATTAGATGAAACCGTATGTGATGAGCTGGTCAGGACATTCTACACACACATGTAAAAAGAAGAAATTGATGGAAAGCTAGCCATTATCTCATGGGTGTATGAATGTGAATTTTTAATTTCTGAAGAAATTTTAGGAGATATACTGGACATAACTCCTATAGGGAGAATTGATTTTTCCTGTCATAAATGGGATGTCGATGATCTGGATTTGGTAGAAGTTGTTAATTCCATATGCCTTTATGCTAAAGACACCCAGATGCGAGACCCTGAAGCAGACAATTAGATTTAATGCCTCGATGGCTCACATCGTTGTCAGCTACCTCAATCTTTCCCAGGAGTAGCTTTATTGAAAGGTGCAATTTGTTGGACACTTATGTAGTGTACAATTCTCTAAAAAGGAGCAAAATAAATTTTCCAGCAATGATCTTAAGATTCATGGTGGATAAGGAGAATCACAAGAATATCACTAGTTGTTTGCCTTATGAAATGCTGCTCACCAGATTTGCACCCATTATGGAGTACCTTTTCATAATCTAAATTGGTACGCACCAACTAAGTTTCATTATTCCATTCCCTACCAATTTTGATACAAATTGAAAAAAAATGTCTGGGTAGACATAAGATTTGAAAGAGTAGTAGAAAACTTAGATCCTACTCCAGACCAACAAACTTCTGTCCCTTTTTAGGATGAAAATAGTGCAAATCTCCCTCAACAGCTAAAGGACTTTCAAGCCAATCAAGAACAAATGCGAGAACAAATAAATAACATGCAAAATCAACTTCTTGACATGTGGATTTTGCTCAGAAAAATTTCTGAATCTCTTCAATAACTATGTTGTTATTCTTACCTGGACTATTCTTTCATGCTTATGATATTGTTTGATGCCTTCATTACTCTTTCCCTCTCTTTTTTTTTTTTGATAATGACAGAGGGGGATAATTAAAATGATATACTTTGCCTTGATGATATATTTTCAAATATTTCATTGATAATATATTTGATATTGATGATATATTTTGCTAAAATGTTGCTGAACTTGTGGAGTTTAAATATGTGATAAACAAATGATAGGCTTTTTTCTTTAGAAATCAGGCTCCTTCTAATTATAACTGCGAGAAAGTCTACAGGTATTTTTCGAAACCTTTAATTATTATTTGAATTTTGAAAATATATATATTATTATTATTCATAATAAAAAAGGGGAGATTATTAGCTCAAGTTTTATGTTTAATGATTTTGATGATAACTATATACTATTTCAAAATTCAAATTGGATTTATTTTCTTGTATAAGCAACGATATAATTCTTAAAATGAAATAAAATCATAGAATAATTGATTCCTTTCTTGCAGGAACCTTCTTTATAAACTTACTTTTTTTGAAATGGTTCTATAACATCTGAAAAGATCTTACTAATTCAAATAATTAGCTTCGGAAGCCTTGATAGAACGTTTGAATATCGAAAATTTCAGCAGAAATAATATCAAAGATTAAGCAACAACTAATTGAAGAAATTATTATTAGCTCAAGGGGTGATAAGGACGAATCCGCCTCTCAAGAGAAATAAGGTTGCTGTGTTTTAGGTTTGAGTTAAGGAGGGATAAGGTGAATTCTGTAAATATTGTATCTTTGAATGAGTCTTTGTGGTTGAGATTCTTTGGGTAAATCGTTCCCATCCAAGTGATAGTCTTCATTATTTTTCTCCTCTTTTTTAGCAACCTCTGTTATCATTTCTTTTATTTAAGCTGAATGTATACTGTCAATTGTATTATTGAGCTTTCACATTAATAAAATAGCATCTTCTTCACTTTGTTATCTATTATCTACTGAAGGAAGAGTCACCGCATTTGCAAAAGACAATTCACAATACACAATACAAAAGGCACAGACACGAGATTTGTGAAATATCTTAGAGCTTCATTATTTCTTGAAAGTTATATCAAATTTTTTGTACCTTACAAAGTGATATCACTCTATTAAGAGAGACTATTAAATTCTTTATACATTTCTTGTTGAGAGCTTGTAGAGGCTAGCAAAATACTACTACTGTGGAATGTTGAAGAACCTTGAAAATATACACTTATGACCTTGAAGAGGCTCGTCAAATTACTATTTAGTTTTTATAGTGAAATATTCAAGTTAGATATTTAGGGACTAGACGTAGGCTTCATTATAAGTCGAACTAGTATAAATCTACTGTATCATTTTCTCTGTTCCTTACTTTTAAATTTCCGCATTATAAGTTTTCAAGAGACTCCTTCAGTTTTACAATAGGCTTCTTCTGTTTTTATTGCAAGAGATTTCTTTCAAAAGTTAGCAGGTTCCTATCAATTAAAGAAGCTTCTTTCTTTTTGAGTGTTAGCAGGCTCCTATTAATTAAACAAGCTCTTATCATTTTGAGCGTTAACAAATTTCTTTCATATTAACAGCCTCATTTCTTTTTCAACGTTAACATGATCCTTTCTAAAGTTTATAGGATTTTTCCAAGCTTCCGAATTTTGCAGATAAAGTAAAAGAGAGTACTTTAATAAGGGTTTAGTTCAACCTCTATCTCTATTTTTAAAAAAAAACTAAATTGATGACTAGAGAATTATCAACTTTATTAGAAGCTTCTGAGTCCATTTCTTTAACGTAGATTTGATCTTCTTAGTCCTTTTCGTAATAATTCACTTTCCCAAATTTGTTTGTTAATTTCTTTTTCTTTCCCATTGCACTGGATTATGGAGAAAATAAAACTAATTCATTTGTGATTAATTTCTTTGGTGGTGTGGTTACATATTCCAATCCATCCAATCCAAGGTCCACCATTTGGACTCTGGAGCAGACTACAGTACTGAATGAGTGATAATCATAGTATTAATCCGGAATTGCCTTAAAATTCAGGAGATAACATGGAGAGGTTATTATCAATAGTTATAACGTAGAGGATAATAGGTAGATGAAGATGGCATGGTTTGTTTTGAAATAAAATTGACGGGTTTTCGTAACTTGAACCTGTAATCTTCCGAACACAAACAACTGAAATTTATATACATATAAACCTCAAAACGTGGGAAAGATATGTTGGGGTAAAACTATGAGTAACAACAAGTTCTGAATCGTATTTATGATGAGGAGATAGGTAAATATGTTGTAGTCCATTTTAGAGCACAAAGAAAGAGTTAGAGCAGTGTAATTTCTTCCTCTGTTACAATCCAGTTGTGAAGTCATTTTCATCGGTCTGCTTGGAATCTGGCATTTGATGAATTACAAATTATATACGGGTAGAAGCCAAAGTAGGGTTTCTGAACGCTCAGAAAAGAGCCAAAGATCAAGCATGTGCGGCCGCTCCACCGTCACAGCGACCGTTTGAAAGCTATGGTAAGTTTCTCTTATGTCGCTTTCAACCACCCAAATTGAATAGCCTTCCTACCTCAGGAATTTTTCTTCAATCACACTTTTTCTTTACCTTTCTCTAACAAGACAAACAAAGGATAGGTCAAAGACGACCGCCTGCTTTCTTAACCAAACCACCTCCTTTCGGGTTTGGGGTTTCAATATGCTGTAGTTCTACTTCTACACATCAAGGGGTGAGGTTTGATCCTATTTGACCATTTGTTGAACGTCCATACTAGTGAATGAGTTTGACCCTATGGGAAGTGGTGCCTGCAGGGATTCGCTTGAGTTGAGCATCTTATCCTAGTCCAGGCTTTATCTTCAAGGGTTCCATTTCAGTATAGATGCTTTCGAAAAGGTGATAAGGAGATAAAAAGCTTGAACCACCAGGATTACGTACTCGTTTTCGGTATACCATACACTTCCTATTAATCGAGTCGATTTGATACACTAATTTCCGTGAATTGCGGTCCAATTTTTACGTCAGTCAGCATCAGCATCCAATTTCATAGCTGTCCATGCAAATCTTATCTTGATTAATGAATCCAGAATTCCATGTACCGTAACGTAACTTTCATGTACAAATCACGTTAAACAAGCTTTAACATAGTGCTTAATTTGCCAATTTTATATAAAAAGCCATGGGCATGGGATCTTCATCTTCCACACCTACTTCTTGCTTTACGTTTTACTTATTCAATTGATCATTGATCTACAAGTTTATAAAGCATTCGTTTAGGTTAACCTAACTGGATACTCCATAACGTGTCCCTCACCAAAAGAAAGATAAGGACATCGTGAATGGATTTATTCTACAACGGAAGACCTTTACCGATAAATAAAAGTTTGGTAGCCATGTGAACGATGCCCTAATGGTGGTTGGAAAAAACCAAAAGTGCATTCAAAATAAATCATAGTTGTTAATTATAAATTAAAAAATTCTTATAAAATAAAATAAATTTATTTAATAATCTCTTTCAATCATATTTTAAATTTTATTTAATCTTTAACCGATTTTACGACAGTCTAATACCGGTTAAATTTTAGTTTATTTTTAAAACATGGGTTCAAAACTTAATTAACTTAGAAATATAACTTTATTTTGATTAAGTAAAGTTCTTCAATTTTTAAGGTAATTACTTTAAACTCTATCACATCAATTGTATCTTGTCATGCACAACTTTCTTGTTTCATCAAAATGTCGGAACGTATCATTCGGAGTAATGCTTGCTTAGTTGCATATGGACCGTCCAAGGAACTTGGGTCCCATTGCGGTGGAGAAAAAGGAGGAACAGGGAATTTATATCTGAAGAAAAAAGAGAAAGGGTTGTATTAAATTTTGAAGTTGTTGAAGATGACAGGATGGAATGAACTTCCGGAGGAGGGCTTGAAGTCAAAAATGTTCATTCAATTCGTTAACAGATGCAGAATTTAATAGAACTACTATGCTCTCTTTTACAAGTCTTACTTAACGGCTGTAAAGCAATGGCATTAGACTTAAAGAGCCCCATATGATAATATAAGCACATGCTGCCTAAATTCGCATGGGTAATTCAGTTGGTCATCGAAAAGGAAGTTGAGATCAAGGCTTTAGGTTTGAGTTCCGACAGCAACAGTGTAAGAGTTCATCCAATACGGTCACTTCTTGTGCGCACCAAATATTGGACCACCTTTCTAAAAAATTAACTGAGATCTGATCATGATTTACTCCCTCAATATTTTGTCAGGTTGGGATATGGGGGCACCTAGAGTGGGTAATTCCACCGTCATGAGATCAAGCATATGCTGCCTACATCCATTTGCTAGGGATCGGAGGAAAGAGCACGCAAGAGTTGACCTCATCGATTTTGTAGTTGAATATTACATCAAATTTATGAATAAATCTTTCTAATTTCTTTAATTTTAAAAATATTTTTTGTTTTCTATATTATTAAAATTGCATTATATTAAATTTTTGTTTAAAATAACAACAATATATATATATATATATAATATAAATATCAAACATAAAATAATTAAATATTATTTATATGATAATTTAACTCAAATTTTTGGTCTAATTAAATTCGACTTAAAGTAATAATTTATTAGAATTATCTTAAATTATTAATTTAAGTCAAATTTAATTAATTTATGTCAAGTTTAAAAGCTAAGTTAGTTCATAATATTTATGACATTTGATTAATTGATATCTAATGTTCTTATTGTTTGTATTTCTTCTTTATTTTTTAACCAAATTTTAAGAAAATGATTTTTTTAAAAAAAGTTTAAAAATCCTCATCTTAAATATCTATCTATTTATTAGACCAGGGTAAATTTTATTGTACAAGGCTCCTTATTTTGAAAGAGTCGAAGAAGGGTTATCAATTGTATGCAGCCTTATCTATTTATTTATCCTAATATAAAAACATATATAATTTGTATTGTTATACTGACTAAGATTTTTTTAGTTTTTAATATTACAAAATAATTTTATATATTATAAAGTAATATTTAATTAGAGATAAAGTTATATACTACTAGACCTCTCCAAATCTTACATACAAACAGGATTCCTACCGGTATATTACTATATAAGTAAAATACAAAAACCAGAACATGGCCACAGGTTTTTGGCTAGTAAAATACAAAAACCAGAACATGGCCACAGGTTTTCAATTTTTAGAGCCAAAAAAAAAATAATTTTAAAAGAAAAAACAACTTTTCGAGAATAGTGTTCTTTTTGTTTTTTTATTTTTGGCTCTTTATTACAGAACCTACTTTTGTTTCTCCACAGCGGTTTATGGTCCCCAACTGTTTAAACCGAATGCGAGTGTGAATTAGTTAGTCTGTTGTGAGTTGTGTGACCTTTTTCGATTGCGTCACATAGTCCCCTGAGCCACTCTGCCCAAATTTTTATAAATTAGCCGACGATTCTCCAGTTAGCTCCACCCACCTCTCTCTCATTTTCTCTTTACAGCTCTTGCTCTGTTCCCTCTTAAAGCTTGTTCAATTGTAAGCGTTTTCCCTCCCTTTGCTTTGCTTTACTTTCGCTAGTGTCCGGCATTCTTTTTCAAAAATGCTGAATTGGGTCTCACTTTTGTGCAGTAAAATGGCTTTTCTTGGGATGCTTTTGGTGGGTTTTCTTGCAATGTTGTCCTCTGCTAATGCCTATGGTGGTGGAGGAGGGTGGATTAATGCTCATGCAACCTTCTATGGAGGTGGTGATGCCTCAGGGACAATGGGTATGGTTACATTATAACAATGAAGGATTTAAACACAAAAAGTTCGTATCTTTTAGAGAAAATCCATTTAACAATTTGTGAATCTGGTTCATGCAGGTGGAGCTTGTGGCTATGGAAACCTCTACAGCCAAGGCTATGGAACAAATACTGCAGCGTTGAGTACTGCTCTGTTCAACAGTGGGCTCAGTTGTGGAGCTTGCTTCGAGATCAGGTGTGTGAGTGATCGTCAATGGTGTCTTCCTGGTTCCATTACGGTCACAGCCACCAACTTTTGCCCACCAAACAATGCGCTCCCCAACAATGGAGGAGGCTGGTGCAACCCTCCTCTGCACCATTTTGACCTTGCTCAGCCTGTGTTCCAACACATTGCTCAGTACAAAGCCGGAATTGTGCCTGTAGCTTACAGAAGGTGTGTTCTGTAACCTGAACTGAATCTTTCAGTTTCAGCTCTCCCCGGACTTGTAAAAAATGTGACCTTCAAATTAATGTCATCTAATTCCTGTGGTTGGGGTTGGTTTTTTGTAGGGTACCATGCAGGAAGAGAGGAGGCATAAGGTTCACAATCAATGGACACTCCTACTTTAACCTCGTCCTTGTCACCAACGTTGGTGGTGCCGGTGATGTTCATGCAGTGGCTATCAAAGGGTCGAGGACCGGTTGGCAATCAATGTCCAGAAACTGGGGCCAAAACTGGCAAAGCAACAGCTACCTCAATGGACAGAGCCTCTCATTTAAAGTCACAACCAGCGACGGTCGTAGTGTGGTCTCCTACAATGTTGCACCTTCCGGTTGGTCCTTTGGCCAGACCTACTCTGGTGCTCAATTCCGCTAAGGACAATATCACCAACCCTACCTGCCTTCCTCCGCATTCAAGTCAAGGATATAGCATAGTGTTTTAGTGCCTTAATACTATATTTTATACTAAAGTGTATATCATGATGATTAGCATTAGTGTCGGTTCAGTGTACTAGAGGTAGTACATATACAGTATCTGAGTTGTGTCAATCTTAAGTCTCTGGTTGAGTCAAAACGAGATGGGCTTATTTTAAATAGCCATTTCTCGTTTTGAGGTAATTGTGTAACCCGAGAGAGTCCTATTCATGGAGGTTTCTTTTTTTTTGTCTGCACTTTTATGTCAAAGAGCAGTAGAAAGGTGGCAGAGGTGGAACACTTTTACCACCCGCCACCACCGTCGATTTGAGTGTCTGTCGTTTT
Organism: Erythroxylum tenue; assembly: GCA_027568955.1. Lineage (NCBI taxonomy): Eukaryota > Viridiplantae > Streptophyta > Magnoliopsida > Malpighiales > Erythroxylaceae > Erythroxylum > Erythroxylum tenue. The sequence goes on from JAOSBM010000001.1 coordinate 1,995,047, forward strand.
TTAAATTTTGGTTTTGGAAGGCATCTGTATTACTGCTTATGAGGTCGTTAAATGTAATGTTTTAGTAACTTATGTGAAGTGTAAATGTTCACTTCCTACTAGTAATGGAAAGTAGCGAGTGTTGCTTATCACTTTTCCATTGTTCTTGTTCTCTCCACACCCTCACTCCATTGCAGCAATCAATACAGAACTGGATTAGGAACATAAAGACAGGAGTTGGTTTCAAATTTGTTTAGAGAAGTTGTTGAAGAAGAAGTGTCAGGTCTTACTTTTGTTTTGAGGATTAAAATGAAACTTCAAGACAGACATTTCACGTCCGTGTCCTACTACTTGTCCCTATGCATTTCAGTCTCATTCTGCAAGGATTGCCTGAAGATTCATATCAGCCTAAACGTGACCATAGAATCTGATAACAATAACATACAAAAATAAGAAAATCACTTGTAAAATCTTCTAGCAAACTACCTTGTAAGATTTAAGGAATCTGCAGATAAATGGGTGGTCCTGAAGATAACAAGTGGACGGTTCGTTGGTTCTTGTTCTGTCCATTCTCTCATCTTTTAACATTCTATTAATAAACAAAACTAAACTCAAAAGTTTAAACTACACCAACACTCTGTCTAATAACATGCAATCTTATCGTTAACTAATCTAGTACTACAACTTTATAAAAGAGGTAAGATAATGGTTTCACAAGAACAATCATATATCATAAACTTCAAGTTTTTATCTCTTTACAAACGAATTATTTATTCGCGTCGAGTTGGTAGAATGAGAGTTATGGAACTAAAAGATCCTGTGTTTGAATCATTTTACCTACATTCTATCGATCGAGCCTGTCGTACAGAGCTTGTCTAGTGTAGAATACCCAGTTAACGTGATTTGCAGATTATTGCGTTAATATAGAGATTTACTTAGTGCATATCTAAAGGATAACGATTTCGGATTCCTCTGTTCAAAAAAAAAATCATCCAAACTCAATTTTTATGAATGTTTACGATTATAAGTCGTGTAATTTTTTTAAATGAAAATATCCTTCTCTTTGAGGTGTTCAATGCATAAATTTAAATTAAGTTTTATGTTTAAATTATTAAATCAAATAATTAATTCGATGTTTAAATATTTAAAATTAAATAATTCAAGAATCTTTAATATCTAAAATCACATTAAATTTAAATTAAGAAGCCCTTTTTTAATCAATTGAAATGCTTTTTTTATTTTCAAAATTTTAAAAATTTTAACAAAACACATAATATGAACATTACATATAAATTAATTAAATATTAGTTATACGACAATTCAATTCAAGTCTTGAATTCCAACTGACTAATTAAATTCGATTCAAATTATTCGTTTGAGTTGAATTTAATTAATTCAAATCAGATTTAAAAATTGAGTCGCTTTATCGTAATATTTAATTTATTTAAGTCTAACATTTGTATTATGTGTGGTTTGTCGTTATTTTTAATAAAAATATAAGATAATGAATTTTTAAAAAGAAAAATCAAAAACAGATTTTTTAGGAATTTTAAAAATCAAAAAATTTTTAAATTATAAAAAACTATAACTTTTACCTTTTTACATGTTAAAGAGATAATTTTAAATGGTAAGACAGTAACTTCATTCAGTACATTAAAGTTTTTGGCGCTCTTTTTAATTTTTTTGTCGTCTTCGAAAAGAAAAGAAATATTAATTTAAGAAAGCAAAATGCGGCACGTCGAACACGTTGGCCCCACCATGTGCCATTCCCGCTCGTTGCGCTGAATCCCCTCGTCTGTCCTAATCAACACCCTGCACACTGACAAGTTCTATATAAAAATATCCAAGGCTGTGCTTCCATGTCCGAACTTCCATCATTATGCCCGTGCACTTGCAGTTTTAATGCTAGAAAAACCACAATTTTCTTTTTATTTTAAAAAAAGTTGGCAGAGATGAAATTATATTGTTTTCTAAATTAAGTACAAAACCATAATTAATAATTAAAAATTCAACCGATTCGACCAAATTAACTATAAAAATTTTGAACTTTTTAATTTATCAGCTCAGTTTTTAACTTTTCGATTCGATTTATTTTAATAACTCTTGTTGTTAAAAATTAATTCGTTTTAAAATAAATTAATTAAATTTCAAATTCTTTAATGAATAAATGTAATATCATTTAATTATATTTTAAATAATTTAATTTAATTTAATCTTTAATTAATTTTGTAACAATCTAATATTAATTAAACTTTTTAAACCTTAAACCTCTTATTTTATCGGTTTAACTTTCTGTTTGTTTTTTAAAACATTAACAATAGTATAATTAATCGATAGATTATATGTTCCAAGATCTTATATAATTCATTTCATTATTATTCGTAGTTATTAATTAGATAATACCTTAAATAACAACTTATTACTAAAAAAGAAACTGAATTTAAAATTAGGGATAATAATGAGCTACACCATGAGCTTAAATTTAGATTTTTTTAATGGGCCGACCTGTGAGCTAAATCACACTTAAATCGGTTTGAGACTTAATTTTTAAAAGTAAAACGACGACATCATTTTGTTTAAAAGAATTAAGTCTCAAGCAGGCTCAAATTTAGACTCAATTAAAAAAATATTATTTTATATTTTTAATTTTATAAAAATTAAAGAAACCAGCCCAGCCCTGCTTAAAATGAATGCTTGAGTACTTGTTGGTCAATGTCTAATGGGATGAACCAGATCAGAGGACAGCATAACCACATGCTTGCCAGTTTTACTTTTGCATACTTAACTGTCAGAAGTTAATGCATCTGCACATCACTTCCTTTTAGTTGTAGGACTTAAATACATTGTTTTAACATTCTTCTGTTTTCTTCTGCCCCATTTATTACTTTACTTCTCTTTTACTTTTCTCTTCCGAGGGAGAAGATCCGCCTAATTTTTATGATATTTTATTTTATTCAATAAATCTCAGTTATTTATTTATGTAGATTTCACGTAAACCTTGTATGAATAAACGTGAGATTCATATAAATAAATGGTTAAAATTTATAAGACAGTGTATAAAACTGAACAAAAGATTTGAACTCCTTAGCACCATTTTATCATAAATTTCCAAACTTAATTTAGAGCTCATTCATTTATACTAACCAAAATGAAACATAGAACATGAACTTTACTACATGATAGAGAAATAAACGAAAAAATGTAAAAAATATTTGATTTCAATTTCATGATTCTAAACGAGTTTTTTGAAGTTGAAATGAACTCAAATTTACCGCCGCCTTCATGAAATCTGCTCATTGGGATACGTTAAAGTCTTTCTATAATTTTCTTAAAACTGTAGTGTTTTTAATGGGTCAGAAAATTCAAATGCTCACGAATTACTTAAACAACTACAGAAGACCTTAGTTTTTTATATAGCATTCATATCAGGCTTTCCTATCTTAAGTTTGATATGGATCCGGTCCATACTAATCAGAATTCATTTTCTTCCTAAACTTTAGCCTGTCAATCTAGATCATTTATTAGATCACTTTATTATTTTTATCTAAATCAAATTTATGTAACTTGTTCGATAAGTTATTAAATTCGTTAAAATGCAATTAACTATTGTCCAACTTTATGGAAAAAAATCTAACACAAAAACATAGAATTCTATTATAATTTAAGAAAATTTGAAAATTCTTCAAATATTTTTAATTTTTTGAAAAAATTCTTTTAAACTTTACTTTTAAAAAACCTACAAAATATTATACTAGGAATAATTAAATACCACTTATATGATGATTCATTACAACTATTAAATAATTTATTATAATTTGCTTAAATTATTAATTTATTTTTATTTTAATTATTTTACGTCTGATTTAAGAACTAAGTTGGATTATCATATCAGCAACATTTGATTAGTTCATTTGCAACGTTCATAACGCATATATTTATCATATTTTTTAACTGAAGTTTAAGAGGAGATTTTTTTGAAAATTTTAGATTAATAATTTCGGTTGAGTTTGATTGATTCAGATTAGACTTAGGAGCCGAGTTTGATTATTATATTTGATTAATTCACATATGATGTTGATTTTATACGTATTTTATCATTATTTTTAGCCAAAATTTAAGAGAAGAGATATTTATAAAAATAAAACAATAATTTATTATAATCTTCTTAGATTATTAATTTAAATCGAGTCTATTATTCATATTATGTGTATTTTTCATTATTTTTAACCGAAGTCTAAGATAATGATTTTTTAAAAAATTAAAACTAATAATTTATTATGAATTTTAAAATCATTAATTTAAGTTTAAGTTTAATTTATTCATATATACTGTACTTAAGAATAGGCCGACATCCCAGTTGAGCAACACCACCAAAATGAACCGTTCATTAGTTATCCTGCAATGGAAGACACGTAAACCAGTTTTCCACGACAAGAGAAAAAGAAGTTTGCTTTCATTCCAACGCCGTGGAAGGAAAAGACAACCTGTGGTCACAAGCAAAAATCTTTTCTTTACGTGTCTGTTAATCTGGAACCTCCATGTCTGCCTCTTGCTTTCTGTCTTATCATAATCTTCTCTTTGACATTGGAAGATCCCCATAATTTGCATGGAAATGGAAATTTCAGATTACCTGTTGTTATTACTGTCTTATGAGTATTTATATTTGTTCTCGAAAATGGACTAAACCTGTATTGTACTTTTCTCCTGTCATATATCTAAACAATGGTTATCAGAATCTAGCTGAGCTGGGTTTACATTGAAGGTTTCACATCCAAGTCCTTGACAGCTAGCTTTGTCAAATTCATTCTGTGTAAGGGTGGCATAAAGTGCTTTCTTCCTAGTAGCTTAATGAGAGGAAAGGATAAAGCTTCATCTTCCATCAGAATCTATACTTTAGTACAAACTTTACACTAAGTGATGCATTGGAACTATTAAATTTGATTTATATGCATAGACATTAATATAGGTTTTAATATACAGCTCAGGACAACAGAGAGGAAGTAGTCTGTCTCCACCAGAGATCTTGAGTATATAACTCAGCATAGCCCTACTACTACATATTAGTTTTGTGTACAGAAAATTTTATAACATCACACAAGTGGTGCCTTATCTGGTGGCTGTCAGCACCATTCTTCATCCTACAGAACAACCAACATATAGAACAGCAGGCGTTCCTAAGCTGCTCTTATGCCCTATACAATAGAGTACTAGTCATTGGTAGCTTCTAAAATTTGCATTCCTGGAAAAATCCCCATTTGCCTATTCAAAAGGTTCTTTTGGTAGGCCTTGTATTATGAAATGAATATGGCTGTCAAGCACTCCAGCAACTTGATCGGTTGTAAACAGTGATAACACTGCTGCACCCTCAGTTTGGCCGCAGCAAGAAAGGGTAAAGATGGTTTTATGAAACGGAAGAGGTTTCTATCACCACAAAACGCCTAATGCCAAGCAGGCTGGTGCATTAAACCTACAAACAGAACAGAAGTAATTAAATATCAAAAACATAATTGATCAACTGGAAAAATTCCACAAGAGCAATAATCAATCTGATTCTGAAACATCATCTGTTTTTCAAGTGAAGTAAATCATTTCCAAAGAGGTTTTTTCTTTTGTTTTTTGTGTGTAAATAACTTCTGCATGCCTCCAGACAGATATGCAATCTAATTACAATTTCCAGTGGAAGTTTATAAGGGCTTTAGGAAGTTTTCAAGATTGTAACCGCAGTACACTGCATCCCTCTGTACCTAGCAGGAAAAAAAGAAGCAAGCAAGAAGTGGTAATTGTTCTGATTCAATAGAAAGCAAGGAAGTGTATCTTTAGATTTTAAGAAGACCTCAATGAAATTGCCTTTCCGAAGCATCAGTTAATTTTCATAGTTATAACTACAGTAATTTAGAACTTGGGGGGTTGGGGCTGCAAGTCCATTCAACAAGAGGGAGAATGGAAAGGTCCCCTGTCTGTATTTTTATTCTTGCACGAAGTAGGTTGTCATGCAAAATGTTGCTAGGGGACACTAAGGTTCACTTACCCTGGAATATAGATGCTCATCAAACATGGTAACAGGACAAGGCCCTGATGTTGAAGCCCAGCTACTAGGGCCTGTGTCATATGCAGGTTTAGGGGCTTCAAAGCTTCCATTAACTTGATAATCCAAATGGTTTTCTTGTATATTAATCTCTGCTCCAGGTTGGTATTTTGTATCATTCAACAGATTAAGACCATACGGCAGATACGAGTAAGGTCCAGGCATCTGCAGTCTCAGGGACGCAGTTCCATTTAGGTCATTTAGCAGACCATTCACGCCATTTTCGTGGACAGAATTTGATAAATCGGAACTTTTTCCTGTGCCGAAATAACCAGAATAACTCCCAAAGGAAGAACTCACAGAGCACTCAACATCCCTGTAGAGAAAACGAGGTCACTCTAATGATCTGGAACTTCTATGCATGGTAATAGAATTAACATGCATTTCATCATTTGTTGTCACTTACTAAATCATAATAACAATAAGATGGTTCATAAAAATGCATCCTATAAAGCAATCATTTCCCTTACACCTGAATTTGACTCACCTATGGGAAAGCAGATTTGGGTCTTTTGCAAACATAATATGTTGACTGTCATTACTAGGAAGCCATTGTGTAGATGGTAGCTGCTGCTCAGCACTCATTCTGAAAGGTACGTGCATCACATTCTGGAACTGAAGACGTGTAATTTAGATAGCATCTCCCAGAGAGACAAGAAGAAACTACAAAAGGCTGTTGTAGTAAAAGGAAGCCATTCCTTACCTGGCTACTGCATTCTAACGACATAAGCTGCTGTTTCCCTAAATTTTCCTGCAAAAAAGATATCAAGTTAAGAAGAAGAAAGCGCACGGTACCAGTAAAGAGGATTAAGTAAGATCATATGTTGCAGGCAAAAAAGAAGAATTTAAAGCACCACAGATGCTCATCAATATGTCTTTTTTCCAAGTGAAAATTGTTGCTTTTGGCCTTCATTATGTCAAAAACTTGTTCAGACTTCCTAACAAGTCTTTGGATAATTATCTTACTGAAACCAATGCTATACTTAATTGACACTTGAGAAAGCATAAGAATACTGACCAAAGGACTTTTAGGCATACCTTATGTGCTCGAATTTGGTCAAGTGAATTCCTGAGTGAATTTTCAAGTTGCTCCAGATGTTCTATGCTATTTATCTTATCTGGATTAGTCCAGTAGCTGCAAAAACTCAACGTTAAAGGTTGTATAAAGTGGTCAGGAGCCACATATTGTTCACAGGATCAATGTGTTAATAAATGAAACAGCTCTAATGAAAGAATTTGCAGATGCTCACCTCAGTCTCTGCTGTACTTCAGAGAGTTGACTCTGCAGCAAACTTGATTGGTTGGTGAGGTCCTGTTACATGGAATTTCAATCATCTAAAACTGTCATCATCTTAATCATAAAGCACAGATGTCTAAATTAATAAGGTTAATTGGTTCGACTCCGTACCTCTATTGTTTGAGAACTGAAACAATGCAACCAAAGGCAACAAACCTTAGTAAATAGTCTGAAAGAAAATTGGAGATAAACATGATAAGTGGAGAAGACATACCCTGTGCCCAGAAATTCTGGTATATTTACATCATGGTCCAACTTCTTAAATGTTTTCTTCAGCGCCTAGACTCCTCAAAGAAGAACAAAATATAATGTAAGCAGTAAGAACATTGATAGGGAAGCAAGTGAAGCCAAGCAGTAGCTGGAAAAATATTACGCTGATCATGGCTCATACGAAGGAACTTACTTCAAGGCTTTCTAGCTTCCTGCTCCAATTAAGGAAAAAGGAATCAGCTTTCTAACCCTTGAACAATTAACTAATTCGAGCTGAGGGACAAAAGAGAGGAGATTTTTCAACGTACCTCTTCGCTCTTTCTTGAGGTGTCAACTGAGCAAATTTCGCAATGACTTCCTCGATGCTACTTGACATTACCAGAAAGAGAATGAAATGTTAGAAAATCTCTTCTCCTAATGATGTCAATGATCATCACATGATAATGATAAGGATGATTATCATAGCTTTCTGAGAACACATGTCAAGGCCAATTTTATACACCAACCACCTCATAAATCACAATCCATCTTCTCCCTCAACTATCTCTAGGGCAACATGATGTGTACTTGGCAATCAAGCAGCCAATTCTCAATATCTATATGATTATACGCCTGAAGTATATGATTGTTTATCTGTTTTCAGAGCCATTGTGTTGTAGCTAAACAATGAAGGGCGTGTAGCTCTATATGTTTATGCAAGGAAAATGCCTCAACCAGGAAAAATCCCAAACCCACAAAGTAGACATGAAATTGTCAGGCAACCCTAATGCTCACCAACTCCATGTATTCAAACTCCAAATAAAAAAGAAAGAATGAATGAAGAATACCTTCTTTTCCCTTTGCATAATGATGGTTTACCAGTTGGTGAGAACATGAGCAGGATAATATCTATGTCACAGAGTATAGACAACTCATTAGCCTTCTTCATGATGCCATTTTTCCTTTTAGCAAAGGTCGCTTGACGGCCATTGGTGTTCTCCAATCTCTTGATCTTTAGCTTAACCCTTCCCATCCTGCACAATTCAACATCGATATTTTAACCTTCAGAATTGTAAAAGCCTATTACTTTGATCTCCTTATAACCTCCATTAACCCTCCACAAAATCTACCCTCCACCAACATGTATGTAATGCCAAAAGTTGCAAGCAGTCACCTTTTATCAATTTGCATCAATGTCACCAAAAGCTCACAGATTTTTCAATAGAATCAATACACGAGTGGGAAATGAAATGTTATGCCATATGAACTCTTGAACGGCCAAAACAGAAAAAGCTTTCGATGGAAGAAGTTTAGGAAATTTAGGATCGTAGAATCATAACAAGAAAAACTTCAAAAACGTTGAAAAAACCAACCTAAGATCACTAAACCCATGTAGTTAAAACAGCTTAAGATTGAAATGATAGAAAAAGAATAAAAAGTCGAAAACACTCCCACTTCCAAGATTTGGTTTTTAATATTTTTGCTCAATACTTTTTTGCCTTTTTTTTCTTTTTTATAAACGCGGAAAAGGGAAATGCCTAACCTTTTGAAGAGTAAAAGATGGGAACGTGTGTGAAAAAAAAAGCGAGAAAATCTCCAAAAAAACAAGAAAGAACTCACATACCCCAAATGAGCAAATCAAACGACGAGTTGAAAGTTGATCGTTCAAAGGGTCTTAAATGTGGGACAGCTCGAACATTCAGCCAAAGGTGAGAGAAAGAGAGAGACAATAGAAGCTCTTCAAGAGAGACACACACACATACACATACAGAGAGAGAGAGAGAGAGAGCTTACATATAGGATTGTCTCACACGACCGGGAGAGCGGGAAAAGCGGTCATGGAATGGAAGCTTGAGAATCGGGATCGTCAAAAACTTCACCCCTAAACCAATCAAACCAACCACAAACCGATTTCCCATCTCTCACCCACCCTTCCCATACCATAAACCCAAACCCCTACCCCCATCTCTCACCCACCCTTCCCATACCATAAACCCAAACCACTTTTTTCAACAAAACCACTTTTTTCACTTCTGTTATTGTTGGTTGGTGGGCACTTCAGCTAATTGATTACACCTTCTTTTCCATATTTTCCTTGGTAAAATACAATAAAGCATGAAAATTTGACAATTTTTTGTACGACCAAAACAAAGGGAACTATACACCAGTGTTCTTTTTGCATGATCATGTCCTCTTCAACCTTTTACTGCTCAAGATATGGAACTTTCCAAGTTAGTTAAGAAATGTTCTGTCGAGAAAAGTTTACGTTGGTACGCCTGATTGTTGCTCGTACGTTAATCGCCAATTCCCCATGCACCCCACTTCTGACTTAATATTGAATATCCATTAATATTTTTTTGTTTTTAAAACAAATTCAATATGAATAGCATTAATAGGGAGTCAGGAACAAATCTCAACTACAACGGCTAGCATATAAATGTGAGATCCTTCTCAAATTATGAGCCTTAATATTAGCTAGCTGACGAACCCAACAGACTTTAATTTGAGGTTTAACACTCAATAATTGTTTACATTCTAAAATGTAATATTAAAACTTGGGTCAAAGCTTAGGATGTACACAATCCTCCAAACGAAGATTAATTTGGACGTGAATGGTTTAAAGATATATTCTCGTAATAATCCGAAGAAAAAAAATAAATATCCATTTAATATTGTACATTTGTTATTTGAGTGATAATGTTAATATAATTATAATTTATTATCCATAAAAATTATATGTTAAATAATTTAAAGGTAATTTATTTTTAATTAAATAAATTTATTTTATTTTTAAAATTTATTTTATTTATTAAAATAACTAATTCAAAATTTAATATTTATTTAAAAATTAATATTTAATCTAAATATAATTTAATTATTAAATCAAATAAATAAAATTTATATAATTTGAAGATATTTTAAATTTAATCATTATAATTGAATTAAATATATTTAATTTAATTATAAATAAATAAAATTATTATTATCTATAATTTTTATTAGTAATTAATTGTAATTAATATATAATATTAAATTAAATTATTTTAAGATATTTTTCTAAGATTATTTTAAGATTTTTTAAGAGATGCATGACGCGCGACAAAAAAAGTTGACGCTGTCTGCTCAAAGCCGCCCGATGTTGCAGGAAGTGCGGTGATAAGGTTTATCTTGCCGGAATCAGCTACTCTCCTCAAACGTCGACGACATGTTATTGTTTTCCAGTTTATACTCTGCCTCTGTCCGACCTCTCTCGTACTCCTCCAAGCCCCATAATTGTCACGACGACCTCATTGCCGCCTCCACCATGAGCACCACAACAACCGACTCCGGCCGTCTCTTCCGTGAAAAACTCCTCTACCTCACCGGCCTCAAAATCGATACCCTTAAAGCTCTCACCTTGAACCCTTCTCTTCGCTCCAGGCCTATCTCCTCTGTGAAGTCCGTCGAGAGCTGCCTCTCCTCTTTCGGTCTGCACCGCAACGCCGTTGGACGCGTTCTCGATATGTACCCTTCACTCCTCACATCGGACCCATATTGCGATATTTACCCAGTTCTCGATTTCCTTCTCAACGAGGTTAACATCCCGTTCTCCGATATCTCCAAGTCCTTCTCACGATGTCCCAGACTTCTCGTCTCCAGTGTTCCTGATCAACTACGACCCGCTTTTCTTTTCCTTCAGACATTGGGATTCGTGGGTCGTTCTGCGATTGGTTGTCAAACAACGGTGTTGCTTGTGTATAGTGTCGAGTCTACTTTGATGGGCAAGATTGAGTTTTTGATGGGTTTGGGGTTTGAGTTCGGAGAGGTTAAGAAGATGGTGGTTAGGTCTCCAGGGATTTTGACGTTTAGTATAGACAAGAATTTGGAGCCGAAAGTCGAGTACTTTCTCAGGGAAATGAAGGGAGGTTTAGAGGAATTGAAGAAGTTTCCTCAGTATTTCTGTTTTAGTTTGGAGAGGAAGATAAAGCCTAGGCATAGAATGTTGGCGGCATATGGATTAAAGCTTCCGTTGTGGAAGATGTTGAAGGTTAGTGATGGGGAGTTCAGTTCAATGTTGGTGGAAATGGTTGAAAAGAGATAGTTGGAATTTGGAAACCAGTAAGTTTCTCATTTCTCGATTCTTACTAAACACTTATTTAGTCAAGAATGAGTTTGTTTCATAGGTGAAACAACTTCGGAAATAAAGCCATTGGATCAGATTTTTGTGATTATATGTTTACATTGGACTGTCACGCAAGAACATCCTGTCATCTCTTTTCTCTCCTTTCTATCAGACTATCAGTTACCTTTTTTAGGCCTTCTCTGTGCTAACTGTCTTCCTCTTAGATCAAAGCTCTCGTTTCTTAAAATTGGATTCTTTGGTGTCCAAGAAATTTTATGATTAGGTTGCTTGTTTGGCGGCAGTTTGAGGACTTCTTTTCATGGAATCAAATTCGTTTATTAGTTACACATATATAACACATTTCACCTTTTTGTGGCAGTGTATGAATGCAATTATTCTTGTTTTTCTGCTTGATTTATTGCATGAAAGAGTCACTTTTGTGGTACATTCTAGTAGACAGTAAGCAGAGGAAGAGTGTGATAACCAGCATTCTCAATTTTACACCTGATCACGTCCTTCCTAACAAATGAAATCTATCAAAGAAAATAGATGTATATAAGAGGATATTTTGAACGTTGAAAAATCAATTGTAGCTGGATTATCGGCTTCTTCACATAGCGAAATTGCAAGTTAAAGAAAGATAGTGAGAGTTTAACATCTTAGGCCAGCATTCTGGAATTGGTTTCTCATAGCATGCTAATTGTTCCTCAGCGAGATCTTATTTTGTCAATGCAACTTAAGCGTTGCTGTATTCAGATAAAGATCCCGGGTCTTAGTACAGGAATTGCCCCATTCCGTTTTGAAAGGGGATGGCATTTGGATTAAGACGCATCTCTTAATCAGTATTTGGATTAAGACGCATCTCTTAATCAAACAATCACTGCTAAGAAAATTAATTGAGGCGTATCGTATGCACGATATTGATCTCAGAGAACTAGTTTGCAAACTCTGCTTGATAATTCTTGATTTCGCCAAATAGAGTCATTTAGGATGTGGAAGACAGGAGGACAGGATATTACATTTAGGACTTATCTGACGTTAAATTTCTGGATCTTTTGAATCATGTACGAAGACATCTGCTTTCATGGAATCATCTTACGGTTTATGTAGATCATCCGTATGTTACATTATCTTGGATGTTTTGCCGCTGTTTTTGCCATGGTTATCTTTTACATTGTGTGTCCATATTAAATCTTTTTTCTTTCCCCTGACGTCTATTCATATGGTTGGTTTTGAGATTTTTCTACCGAATATGGTCTTTTTGTCAATTGGCTTGTCCTCTAGCATGTAACAGTGACCTGCATCTTGGCATCCATGACAACTTCTCATGCATAGTATCCTTGTACGTTTAGTCTGTTATTCCCTTCTTCCTTGAGAATCTTCTAATGCCTGACAGTTCCTTAAAATTTGGCTGAGCAAGGATGTCGTGAATAAGCAGAAAAGGACCAATGCCCTTGTTATTGGGCCTCCATTTCTCTTTCTTCTGTTGTGTGACTGGCATACATGAGCGAAATTGTTACAAAACATGATCAGTTTGGATATGACTTCAGTTCTTGCTACATTTCCATGGAACTTAATATTTCAGCCAGGAGTTTCGCGGCAAGGGAACATTTATCACGCCATACGATAGCAGACATGATTCATCTGCAGGTTTTTATCAGTCATAGCAATGGGAATGCATTATATGAGGGGCCATACAGAAGCAAACAAATGCTGCGGGCTTTGGAAAAGCTAGGTATTTCCCTAGTCCTATAAAGAAGCATCTTTTTTTTTCGTTATATGATGGCATTAAGTTAGTTTGGTTTTACTCATTGTCTGATATAGCTGTAGTCAATGTGTTCGATTACATTTAACTGTATATAAACAAAATGAGAATGTGATGAAACTATAATGAAACATAAAGAAAGAAAGGGATAAGCCATTCCATATACTTAAAGCCTTTGTTAGTGCTAAGGTACTTTTTCATTTCAACTTGTGTGTTGGTCCGTGCGTTCTGTGTTCATGGTGTTTTTTTTTTCTGCAGGTCCATTCTTTTCGTTCTGAAGGCCCCCCTACGGGTAGAGGGAGTGGTATTGGAGGATGGTGTTTGGTGATTCAGTCCCCCAATTTCCACTCAATGGAAGAATCTGAACCTTGTGTTTCCACAATTTAGTCGAACATGTGGGTGAACTCAGCCTGATCCATTTGAAGATCAAGTGCAACTAGTTTTCTTGTTCGCCTGACCATGCTTTGTTACATTAAAGTAGATTGAAAGCTCTACCAAAGTTTTTACGTACATGAATATATAGAACTCCTTAACTATCTGCTTCCTGGTGATAATACTTTCTGAAACTAAAGTTGGCACCAGAGTATTGTCTTTCAAGATTGTACTGGCGTCTTTTTCTATTGGGACCTTTAGTCTCAATCCGGTGGCTTCAATTGTCAAGACTACGCCAAGTTTTGCTTGCTAGCACCAAAACAATGAGCAAAGCACCCTTCAGAGAAGACCAGTATTGAGAGTTTTCTGAATTCACCTGTAGTTTTACATGCTGATATTCCTGGAAATGAACCTGTCAAGGACATACAAAACAATGACAGGGGAGGGGAAACTCCCTGGACAAAATTTTCCAAGGAATTGACGTGTACTATTCACTTTTTGCGAGTAGTCAAGATGGTGAATGGTGGATCCAATTTGTTGCTCGTGGTGGGAGTATGAGAGACATGTACCACCGTCTAATCAATCAATACCGTACCCTAGCGAAACCCCTTTTCCACACAGCAACCCAACATGGAAACATGTATTTGTTCCATTTGGCTTCAAGACAGGTGTTTTTCACAGAAAAAATAAAATAAAAGTTGGAACGAACAGGAAAGTAGAGGAGGACAAGGGCACCTGGGAAACTCCTGAGAACTTTGTACATTTTCCATTTATTGGGGACAATAAATATATTTTAAATAAATTCCTGAACTGAGAACTTGTACGTTTTCCATTTATTGGGGACAACAAATATATATTTGGGTGAAGATATTGAGGCAATGATCGCAGAGCTGATGGTACAAAAGCAACGGAGCCATGAAAGCCAACAGGAGATAGGGGTCTACGCACGTGGACAGGTACAATCACTTGTTCTTTTAAAACCATATTAGGTAAAACTTCTCTATCTTTTGGACATCACACAATATTTTTCAGGTACAGACAATTCCTCTACCATAGTAAATCAGTGTCTCTTCTCCAATCCAATGTAAGAAAATCTCTTACACAATCAAAACTCTGTCCTCTCTCGTGTCACTCCCATGCACAGTGAACTTCTTCCACAATTACTACTGTACCAAAAATAAAAGAGTAGTAACGTATTGAGAGTTCTCAAAATGCCTGCCAGGTTCTTCTCCAACCATCAATTACATTGTATTAACTTCAATGCCTAACTCCTCTTTTCTCATTGAGTACTGTTCTAGTCAGAAATCCAAGAGTTTGGAGAGACAGAGTTGGTGACTGGTGGGTCATTCTCATTTCCTCACTTTTCTATCGTCAAAAGATTTTCTTTTTCTCTTTTTCTCAGATCACTTCTTTTTAGAAAAACCCCATTATTCGGTACGAGTTGTTAACGTCTTACAAATCATGGAAAAGAGTGGGTGAGAGGAAAGAAACCATCTCCCATTTACTTTTTCTAGTATTGAATTTATGCATGAGATGGTCTCTTTTTAGAGGCTTTTTGAGTTCTGATCTCTTCTGGGCATCAGAAATTGTTTACTCATCACTGACTGTTTATCATTACAGTCCTACATATTCACAGAAACTTTTTTTGATTAGGTTATATCTAACCATAAGTGGCATTATAATACTTGTAGATCCAACCCCTTGTTTGGATAAATCACAGAAGCTGGAATGCGGAGTTGCCCTCCTGTCATTTCCATTCACAGACACTATAACCCTACTTCTGCTGACTTCAGCTTTGTTTTTATAGGTAGGCTTATAGACTACTTGTTATGGTACTGTCACTCCTCTTCCACCGCCTTTATTGCTTAGACTAAAAACCACTGTGTGTGGAGTAACGTGTGCTCTCTGTAAGGGTTCTGTGGGTCACCTTGACGTGTGTAATAATAATAACATTATTAATAATGGACATGACTGTAATATTACCATTCTTCAGGACCCATGTACATCATGGGATGCCATTGCCATGACTGTTAAGATTTTTCTCATCTTGTACATTTATGAAATTATTACACAAACACGAACTCATCGAGGAGATGGTTTTAGAGAAATTTCTAACATGTTTGTCAAAATTAAGGTTTCGAAGAACTTTTTCTAGGAACTAAAATGGAGTACTCGCAAATTTACCTGTGATTTTCCTAAATAATACCCCCTTTTATTCAAAATAAAAGTCGTTTTATAGAAATACACACTTATTAAGAAAGCTAATAAATTGTATGTTAAATTGTCTTGAAAATGTAATCTATGTAATTAGGATGTGAAAGAAATTAAAGGGTAATTTTGAAAATAAAATTATAAACATGCATAAAAAATTTGTGAACGACACTTATTTTAAATAATTAAAATCTCTCTAAAACAACTTTTATTTTGAACAGGAGGAAATAATAATTATGTTTAAGTTAGCAAAATAGTTCAAATTATAAGTTCATATTTGTATGTATACTAATAATTAAAAATTTTAACCGAATTAATCAATTCAACCTTATAAAATTTTGAACCGTTTAAATTTTTTGTTCAGTTTTTGAATTTTTGTTTGATTTATTTTAATAACCTTTATCGTTAAAAATCAATTAGTTTATTAATTAATCAGTAAATTTTAGTAAATTAATAAATTCTTATAAATTAAAATAAATCAAATAGTTTTTATTTAACAATCTTTTTTAATTAAACTTTAAATTCTTTAATAAGTAAGGATATTTTTTAATCATATTTTAAATTCTTTAATTTTATTCTTTAGTTAATTTTACGATGATTTAATACTGGTTGAACTTTTTAAACTTAAAATTTTTTGTCTTATCGGATTTAGGAAGACATTA
The DNA here is from genome assembly GCA_027568955.1 of Erythroxylum tenue. NCBI lineage: Eukaryota > Viridiplantae > Streptophyta > Magnoliopsida > Malpighiales > Erythroxylaceae > Erythroxylum > Erythroxylum tenue. The sequence continues at coordinate 2,011,709 of JAOSBM010000001.1, forward strand.
ATCAAGCATAATGAATTACACATATTGGCTTCTAAAAAGTATCCTTTTGCATGTACTAAAACGAAAATAGTATAAACTCCTCACTTAAGACTCTCCCTTACAAGAGGTTTTGAATTCGAGTCACACAAAAGGAGAGAAAATGATAAATTTTTTCTGTTGATAATCTTCTAGCCTCTTGAGCAAAGCTCCTTGATCGGATCAATTATGGACGTCTCGCTTCTAGCTACAGTTTGGGAGTTGAAGCTACTAGAAAACTCGAGGGCTGCTGGGAATCTGATGCAGAGCATGGTTAATGATTAATCAGCAGTTGACTAATCAAGTATGTGACGACTTCTTATGTGCAGAAGTGTACAAGCTACGTAAGAATTTAGAAGATCTTGAATTTCTAGATTTACCTCCTCTAGGATTCTTGGGGTAAGGTCTTAGGGGCTTACGATTAGTCTGATTAAAGTGGAATACCTAATGTAATAATAATAAAAAAAAAGAAATCGTTTGTTATCTTTTGAATGCATATGATAATAAGTAAATGAAGTATTTGAACAAACCATTTAATAAATTAATAAACCAAATTAAGTGATTGATTTAATTTAAGTGATTGTTTGGAGACTGAAACTCAAAAGATCCAACAACTTGATTATTTGAAGATCACGAGGGTTTATGAGACGTGAACTAAGAACCTTAATCCTTAAAAGTTCGTAATGATCAGTCCCTTGGTTTTAGCACTTGAAACACACCTGAGATGAGGTTAAGTTGCTTATTTGAGTTAGACAAGCATTAGAATCCTTGCCAGTAAGTGTCGCCGATAATTAAGACATAAGTATCAACACTTTAAGTGTCACTAAACACTTGTTGCCTTCTTGTCTTCTGGACATTGTCTCTTCTAACGTCAAATGTCTTTCCATCAAAGGTTATGTTAACTTCTGCAACAGAAAACTCTATTTTTTATACAATTAGAAACAGCTTTTACAAATTGGAGATGGAAGAATGGATGCATCATTCTGAATTGTAAAAGATAAAAACTTTTGTGAATCGTTTTGAGTAATCATGACCATCTCTTACAGGCATGGTCTAAGTTAAAGGTCAGAGGTTTGTGTTACGTCTGACATGGCATGAGAGAATGCTAGTATACGTGTGGTTGTTTTAGTGTCCTCAGACAGATGCAACTGACTTCCAAGGTTGATACAATAATATCCAAAGCATTTATCAGAGACACTCACCCAAACGGACATTTATATATATATATATATACATATCCTTTTTCCTTTTCATTGTTTGTACCTAACTACGACTGATCATGAGCTTCTCTTACCATCAACCTTTCCAGTTGCCAATTGCCCATTTTCACCTGCATAGACTTGTCTTGTTCTAGGGAGTTATATATGGGAGTACCCTAAAGCAAATCCAAGGGAACCACTTAGCAGCATACCTTTGCACATGGTTCCAAGGGAACAGCCCCAACAGAATCTTACGGTTCAGCCCTACTGTTTTTATGGTGGACCAATTTACAGAACACTAAAGCAAGCTTTGTCATACCAGTTTTTTTTTTTTTTCTCTTCATGCATTAGTATTAGCTCCCTATTCCTAGGTACTCTCCTTCTTACATGGGTCATTCCAAAAGCATGTTTCTTAGGTTCATTTATGTTCATTTTAACCAACTCCAATCCCACATGAGAGTTTGCGGTACTCGACAAGAAACCTCGGCTCCTCTCTTCCATCGTGTGTAAGTTAACATCGGATGCTCTCCACCACGTTTTTGGAGACCCTTTTTGCTTCTTGGTTGGGTGATTAAACAACATTTTCCATCCAACACTTCAAATATACGGCACTCGTGTCGCAGTGCATTCATCGGATCATAAGGCCCGGAATAAGATTTTCTGTCCAGTTTTATAGTGTCTTATTGTGTTCAGTAAATTTTATCCATTAATTTATGCGAGTCTCGCATAGGCCTCATATAAATTAACGTGAAATCCGTATAACTGAATGGCTGAAATTCACTGGACACAATAAAACATCATAAAACTGGATAGAAGATCTGAACTCTTATGACTTGGTATTATTAGAGGCACTGACATGTACATTTGTTTATACTTGGTCTTAGGATGCAAAAATTATCAACTAATCCTTCTTGTTTCATGCACTTGTTATTTCAAGTTTGCAAACAACATATGTCAAAGTTAACTAACTAACCCTTGTATTTAGTTCCTAAAATAACAGATTAGGTAGGGTTTAGGGAATTGAATTTGTGCACTAATCATTTGGTTTATTCCGACGCGTGAAATGCACGCGATCTAATAAGAGATTGGTGAATTAGAGACAAAGACAAAAGAACTAGCTAGTGTAAGAAAAGGGCATCTAAGTTTGATCCAGTCAGTGATTGTGTAAGCAATAATTGAACATAGAGGTCCATGCAAGACATAACGAAAAGGGATCACACAAGTGCAAGACATGAGACACGTGGGAAAGAAGTTCCTCTCCATTAGTGAGTTGGATGATTATTTCTTCTACATTAACACCGTATAGTTTTACACACCACAGGTTTTCAGTCTGTGGTGTCTGAAAAGTTTCAGACCATCAGGCGGGCGAGTCATTGTCCTTTCTCTCAAAATATACGCAATATGTTTGTGGTGCCTTTCAGGAGTTAGGATAGTTTCTCATCCTAACTAATCCGAGCTTTTCATCACCCAAACACTAACGTCAAGTAATGATAATGCTATGAAGCGATGACAGAGTCACAAGGTTCAGGGAAATATAGAGTAAAATGACACAGAAACATGCCTTCTTCAAATGGGACGTTTTGGGGTTGGGTTGGGGTCCTTTTAGTTTGGTCTGTTCCCTAGAGGAAGGAAGTCAAGTTTTCAAAGCTAAGTTTTTGACCATAAGCCGTGTCCTCTCAGTACATTCTTGTTACACTGCAATAACATTAAATGAAGGCAAAGCTCAAAGATAAGGATTCAAACTGACCATCCCTGACCTGTGTTTTGATGCATAAAGTAATAACAATAATAATAATAATAATAATAAAGTTGAACTCTATTCTATACACGTAAACCATTCAATGCAAACGTCCGTAACAGGGAGTGAAAAGCTGTGAAAGCAGTAAAATAGGAAGCTGTTATAGGGATGAAAATGGCTTTGGACGAGTTCCTGGTTTGTATTTCCTTGAGCAGGAAAGTGTTTTAGGAAACCAAAGTGCAGTCTGAGGACATTCCCTACTTGGAAATGTGACTCTTCCTTTTAACTGGGTTAAATTGAGGTTTGCTTTCGAATGTGCGAACGAAGGAAGAATGTATATATAAATCTTCTGTTTGATTTGACTCATCACGTTGTCCGTAATCAAAGTTGATTCATTTCAAGAACAGCTAACTTAAAATAGTGTTCAGCCCCATCAATCTAACGTGTAACTTGTTCTCTTGCAATAGCTACAGTACAGGTTCTGACACACGAACAGTTTGATGTTATTAACACTAATAACAAGTTATTTAGAATGTTAAATACTATAGCTAAACTAACAAATTTGATCAGTACACTTTATTAGAAACTGCTTATTATATACCAATAACATTCATCCAAATATTTACTGTTACTAGTAATAGGATTTGAAAAGTTGATGCCAACAGATCCGATAACTAGCTACGTGTTCATAGTAGCTTAATCTAAAATTTTTATATTATTCTGCATTGCCATAATTAGTAGAAAAAATTGGTTCCGATCCAATTGTTTCTGACTAGTCAAAATTCAGACAATGCTTAGGTTAGCAAAAGGTCATAAAGGTCCAGTGATTAGGTCAAAAAGGATGTTTGAGTCCAGCATTCAGTGAAACTCCTTGACTTTTGCAAGCTCATAAAAAGATATAATGGCATTGACCAAATCCATCAATTTGATGGTTAATCACAGTTTGGGAAGAAGGACCACAGAACAGAACAGAATTGTATATATATATGTATGCAAGTCTTTATCTATACAATAACATATGAGATGGTTGAAGGTGAGACTAACCCATGAAAGAGACAGAAAGAACAGGTGGGAAGATAGGGATCAAAGAGATGACGTTAAGACAATACCCTTTTTTGGACTGTTATAGTTTTGTTGTGGGAAAAGGGAGATGCATCGAGTAATTGTTGTTTTTTTGTTCTGATGGAGGAGGAGGGGTAGGGTTTTATGGTTGTTGAGTCAACTTCAGGTGGTTAGCTGAAACCAAAGTTAAACCCTACCTCTCTCTCTTTTGTTTCTGATTGAAATGGAACAGTGAGGGGGCTAGGTTATTTACTGTTGTTGACTGTGGGCTGTTGTGTCAAGCTCACTCCCATCCCATTTGAAAAGAAAGGTGTCGTGTCTTAGACCTGTACAAGCTCAGCCTAGCAACACTTAGAACATTTTGGTCTTTCTTGTCGAGAGACTCATCACACGTGTGATGGCTCGTAAGATAAGAAGATGATATAAGTGCGAACTAGTTAAAAGCTAAAAAGGCATTATTCAGGTTGTTAACTACTTCTGTAATCTCTCTCTCTCGCGTGTAGCTGTGTGTCTCCTCCTGAGTCCTGACCTGATGATAGATATATACAAAAGAGCTCACTTTGCTGTGCCTTTTTAAGTGTTTTTCTTTTCTTTTTCTCACAATCTGTCAAAAACTTTTGCTTCTCTCCTAATCTTTAGTCCCAGACTATGACTTTGTAACAGTTGTATAACAGCATCTGTCAGAGGAGAAATGAAGGCATGAGTAGCTGGAGTTCTGCTCTATATATTTTATGTGCATCATCCACACATATCATCATCATCGTCATATATGGCCTGATTTTTTGGTGTTCAAAGTTTCAAACAATCCCTTGTATCTATCTCTCTTACTCTCTGTTTTAGCTCCTTGATTCTCTTCTACTATAGGGAATGGCTTATACAGACATTGGGTCTCTCTCGCTTGGACCTAACTATAGAGTAATGCCACCTGTTTCTTCCTCTTCTAACGAGATGGAAGATGGGTCTCCAACTACTCGGGGTTTTCATTTCATGGGCAACTGTAGTAACGATGACGTTGTTGTAGAGCGAAAGGGCTCCTATTCAAGTGATGGGTCTGGAGAGCACAATGAAACAAATCGCAATGCTAACTCAAATGAAGAAAACCCTAGTGAAAACGTTAATGTTGGGAAGGAAACAGACAGTAGTGGGCAGTCAAAGCTTTGTGCGAGAGGGCATTGGAGGCCTGCAGAAGATACTAAGCTGAAAGAACTTGTAGCTCTCTACGGTCCTCAAAACTGGAACTTGATAGCCGAGAAGTTGGAAGGTAGATCAGGTAAGAGTCAACATCTGTTTGCTTTTCTTTTCAAGTTCTTATCTTTATGATGTAAGAAACGCCAACCCTGCTACGACGATACTTATACTACTATCTTATGCTTCTCTCAAGGCAAGAGTTGTAGACTGAGATGGTTCAACCAGTTAGATCCAAGGATTAACAGAAGAGCTTTCACTGAGGAAGAAGAAGAGAGGCTCATGCAAGCTCATAGACTTTATGGTAACAAATGGGCCATGATAGCCAGGCTATTCCCGGGAAGAACAGATAACGCAGTGAAGAATCATTGGCATGTTATTATGGCAAGAAAATATAGAGAGCAATCAAGTGCATACAGAAGAAGAAAACTAACTCAACCTGTATACAGAAGAATGGGTGAAATTCCAAGCTTTGTCTGTAGAGAGAATAGTTCAACAAGTGGACCAGAACCACAAGAGTACGGTCTTAATAATCCTAGTGCTGGAGGACAAAGCAGTTTATCTTCTTTTTCTTTTGGATCCCTCACTACTGGTCCTTGTAGTAGAGTGATTGATTATGGCTTAAATGTGTCAAGCCACATGACCAGTGAAGGTGAAGCAGTCTCAAGCATGAAGGTCCCTCTCAGTGGGTTAGGTGCGCAGCGGACACCCTTTGATTTCTTCCCTGGTGTGTGTCCCTTGAGATTTCATATCTTTCTCTTTCCTGCAACTTGGTGGATTTGGGTATCTGTGCTGGTTGTCATTGGTTTGTTTCATGGAAATGTTCGTGGTTAAACTGTGTTGGTTGATTACTTTTAACTCTTTCTGTTTCACTGATTGGAACAAATGACAACCGTTTAACCTCATTTGTTGTCTTAAATTCTGATGAGCATTTCTAGTTGTTTTCACGTTTGTGATTGGTTTTGTGTGTGTGTGTGTGAGTGTCCTCTCAGGTCCCAAGATCAATGATATGATGGGCATTTTCAGTCAGACCAGATGTTGGGAAAGGCCAGGTGATGAACCCCACATTTCTAACTTCGACCCCCAACAGCCTCCATACATAATGGCAATGCAACAGAACTACCAAAGCCCTCATTGTTTCCCAGATTTTACACCCCAGTTCCCAGGCAACGAGCCTTCAACTTCATCATCTAATGCTGCAGATAATAACAGAATGACTAGTCATTTTGAGACAATCCCACCCCCATTCTTCGACTTTCTCGGGATAGGAGCCACATGAAGTTACAAGAAAAGAAATGCTGAAAAGTTTTTATCTTTTTCGTTTCCCATCACAGAGAGTCATCATCAGCGAGTCTGAATGTGGATGTCCACCAACATTAGAGGCAAAAGAGAAAAAGAAGTATTGTAGTAGCTTTCAGTCGTGTGACAGTTGCAGATAAACTCCTATCAGTATGTTGATGTGTCTCACCAACTTTTTTCTGTGTAACCCCTCCCCCTCGCCTCTAGTCAGATGAGACCCTTTCAAAAACTGAAATAAAACAATAAACTTCGATTATTATTATTCTTTCTCTTCTGTACTCCTTTTGTTTTTCTTCATGATTTTTCCTGCTAGTCCTTTTCTGCTTTTTATTTTATTGGTATGTCATTTGCCAGTTGCGATTATCGTTGTCCTTTACATATGTACCAAAAGAACCATTCCATGGATGAAATTAACCATTTGCACTACACTGAAAATTTGGAAGAAGAGATACTGATCATAACCAGACTAGATTGTTAGGAAATAGAATCCAAAACCTCCAACATTAGATTATGTAATTTTAATCTCCTTTAACTTGTTCAGATTATCTTGTATTTGGTTTGCTACTGCAAAATGAAAAGTGTTTGATGCTGAAGAAAGACAAAAACAAGACATTGAATCCTTCACATCCTTTTCTCATGGCCCTGCAAAATTCAGGCACAAAAACTGCAACAGAAAAAAATGACACACGAAACCCACCTCAAAAACTGTCATATTGATTATGGAAACTGTTGAACATGAACAGAATCTTCTGATGAATTGAATTCATGCCACCCACATGTGGAAGATTGCTGTTTGAAACTGTCTTTACTTGCCTACGTGAACTCTTATGATCTGTAGTTCCTCTCTGTAATGCTTTCCTGCTGATACAAGAAACATGTTATATTTGGTCCTTTTGACATGATCTACGGCTTCACTGTTCTCAGCAGCAGTAGTCAGAATACATATCTTAAATTCTTTTTGCCATTTTCTTTTTTCTCTCTTGGTTATCCCATTCTATATTTTATGTCAAGTACCACTCATCAATGGCTTCAATTGATATAAGTAGAGTTGAGAATTTTACTGTTATTTGTAAACCAAAGCATGAAGAGTTCAGTTGATAAATTCGACATCATTGTTGCTTGTTTATGCAATTGTGTCTAACACGTAGTCCTAGAGGATTAGTTATTAAATTCTTAACCTCAAATCAAAACAAAAACAACTGCCCGGTTGAAATTTCGTTGACATTCAGAATTTGAAGAGATTTAATAGTACGTAACTTTATCTTTAATTAGTAGAGATATTGTTTCCAAAGGTGTTCAAACTAATCTACCATCATAAACTATGTAATAGTAATTATAAAGTACCAAATGTTTCATTTTTTTCATTTAAATGGAACTTTATATTAATCCAAGCTTTTGGTTTGATTTGCTCAAAATTTAAAATTATTTTTCTATATCATCTTTCTATTTCTCAAGCAGTTCTTTTATTAAAAATGTGAAAGATATATTTTAGTGCTTCATTTTTTATTAAAATTTCAATTACTACTTTAAATTTTATTTTTCATTTAATAAATTCAAAAAATGTAAATTATAATTGAACATTTTAGCGTTATTTACACCAGATATCTTTGTAGTTTAGATATGTTTTAAATCAGTCTCTAAATTTTAAAAATTATAGTTGACCTGTTAGAGTTTAGTTTTATTTACACCCGACCCTCCAAGCATCATTCTTCTTTAGAAAACCTAAGAAAAAAAATATTAAAACATCATTTTGTGTTATATGACACAACATGTACAAGGGTTAAAGTTTAAATTCATCTGCATGAAGAGTTCATTTGTTGCAAATAGGTAAGCAAAATCTATCACAATCTGGGTTACGTCTGTAATTGTTATTTGTCACTTTGGTAGCTATTGCAAATTTAGGCTTTTCAGCTCTAAATTTGTCTGTTCCTTTGGAAGGTTTTGCACATTTTTAGTAGAGGTATTTGGAGGCAAGAAAGATCATGAGTTTGTAAGAAATTCCAATTGAGGCTTTCACCCTGGAATTCATATGTTGCTTTGATTGGTGTTGGGACACCTTTGAGAGACAGTCTTTTGAGGTAAGCAAAATCACAAGTTTCTGAAAATTAAAAGAAAAAGTGATTACATATGTTATGTGTTTGATAGAATGTTTTAAAAATAATTTTAGTGTTGTTTTCCTCGTGAGTGATAGTGTGATTGTTTGTGATAGATTTCTTGAAAAGAAATTAATAAAGCAATCTTTGAGTTGTCTTTATTCTTTAAAATATTATGTTCTATGTAATTATTATATAAACCACCATTTTTTACCTTTTTCAATGTTATCAAATTATAGTTCTTTGAAAAAAATACTCTAAATAATTGTGTTTGTTGAAAAAATACAGTAGTTGATAAACTTCTTACATCTTGTGATAGCAATAACAAAAAAAGACTCTTGATCTATAAAATCATCTAAATTAACAATGGCAAGTGTGCAACAATATATCCATACATACCGCATTCATAGACTGGAGGCTTCTTTACGAATGTCTCGGATAATAAAGAACCCTGGAATGGAGGTTTATTAACAACAACAATAATATTCAGTATGCATTTCGCTGATACAGGAGATCTGAGAAAGTCCAATAGTAAGCAACTTTACTCCTAACTAGTAGAGAGGCTGCTTCCAAAAGATAGGAGATTTATTAAATGTTAGAAATATGGTGTAAATTCTATGTATAGCTTAATTAATCTTGAAAAAGGAGCATCACTACAAAATTATAACTACTTTTGTTGCTTATTGCAAGGAAAGAATATTGCAATTTCTTGAGTGGCATGATAAAAAATTTACTTTAGAAAGTGTAGATACAATATACGACTTAATGGAAAAGAACATGATAATGTTTTACAATGAACATAAGGGAGATGATAGTAAACTTAATTAGGTGTGAGATTTGATAATCTTGTCTTAGATTATGTTTGGTGTTGTCACTTATGCGATAAATTGAAGCATTATGTATGTGTATGGTAAACGGTATTTGTAAATGTATATTGAAGGTGTATATTTTACATGTTACCTAGGGTTGAATTAGTTGATTTTTTACACTTTTATAGCTAGAAGATGTTTAAAAGTGGAGAAGTTAGTGAAAAAGTGCATAATAGGTGCCAAATATATCAAAGAGGCAGGTGCAAGTCTTTTACTAGGTTCAAAGGAGTGAGAAATATAATAAGAATTATGCCAAATATATTTTTGGTGACAACCATCAGTTATACTCTACCTTATAATGATCAAAAGCTTAGAGCAAGACCAATAGTAGTGTGGATGCTAGTCTAACACTAGTTTTTGTGAATAATCTATGAATACTATCATTAGAGTTCTTTGTAATGGACTTTGAAGGCCTATGACAACCTCCTACATTATTAAGATTTTAATTTTAGGGTTTCTTTATATTAAAGAAGAATTTGGAGTAAGATTAGAGGAGGCCTTGATAACTCTTTTAGTTCTTTCTTCCCTTTCTTTCTTTTAGGTTAAGATTATTCTACTTTAGTTTACTTTTAGTTATGTTAAGATTATTCTACTTTAGTTTAGTATTAGTGTTAATTATTTTATTTAAGTGGTTAAAACTCTAGTTAGGGTTAAGCATATAGCTTGGGATGAATTCTTAAGTTATTAATATATAATTTAATTATATATTAGTTGAATTTATTCTCTTTGATCTTAATGTATGCCTAATCACCTCAGATTCAATTTTAGGTATTGTATGAAGGATTGAGGGGTAAATCATGATCCGTGTATAAGGAGATTAAATATCTCAACTAGAGAAGGAAAGTATCCTAAGTCGATTGGTTGAATTGTGTTACCTAATTGAACATATATATGTGCCTCGAGAAAAGGCACAATACTTTATATTAATTTTTATTTCAATCTAGATTACCAAATTTGCACGATAATTGGAGTTCTAGATAAATTCTAGTATTAGTTTTGTTGATTTATCTTTGTTTAGTTATCTCGTCTTTGTTAGTTTATCAATTTCATTATTTTCGTTAGAATCAAAATGGAAGATAACCAATACTGCATATATTTTTATCTAAAAGATCATTAATACTGCATGTAAGATTATTTAAAAATAATCAATATGTTTAAAATATTATTAATACTACACAAGAGGTTGTCCAAAAGATCATCAATACATGTAAAAGATCATCAATATTTAACAGAGAAATACATTTTAGATTGTCCAAAAAGTCATAAATACATAGGACCATATGCTATACATATTAATATAACCAACTAGATGGTCTACCTCTAAAGATAAAGGTTGTTAATTCTATTTATTTCTTATCCTTTTGGTTGGTCTAACACTTTCTTATGTTCTTAACCTTGTTCTTAATCTTCCAATTTTGTTATTGATAGTCTTTTTCTATGTTCTACTTTCTTAAATTGGTGTCTTACCTTTGTTTTGTGATGCATTAAGTACTACTTCTTGACCCTTTATGAAAGATTAACAATGATGTCATTTATATACATTATATTATTTATCAACATTGTATATGGAAGCTTATCATGTCACGACCCGAAATGGGTGCGTGATCGGCAAGTGAGACTCAGGTTCGAAACCCCAGATCACACGTAAGCCTACCACTAGCAATAAAATAAATTCAAAACCCAAGAACACAGTAAATTCATACAATACAATAACAATAGTGTACGTCAGAAAGAAGTTTTACAACTCATGAAATCATGTCACTACGGGCGCTATAATACAAGATAATGAAAATAAAGACAGAACATACACAAACGTAGGTAAGTCGTAACGGACACATCACAGGAGTCATTGCTGCGAAGCTGGTGGTAGCTGACCTGAAAAATAAAGTTGAGGGGAGTCAAACCTAGCTGAGTAAGCTCACACCGTCCTACGGTACCTAATGTTTTGCGCATAGTCATATATGAATATCAAAATACATCCAATCACTTCAATAATACAAATAAATTATGGGAGAGAATATCTGTAGGACCTAATCTTCAAGGGTAAGCCCTCACAACTCAAAACGTTGAATGACTGCAGGGAGCTATGCATCACCAACGACCCAGCCATGCTCCTATACTCATGTAGTCCTAAGACTCTCTTAATCTAAAGAGGCTGCAGGGAGTCAAGCATTACCAACAGATCAACCCTCGCTCAAAGTATCCAAAGTCATAAGCATCACAAATAAGGGTCCGATCGGGAGCCAAGCATCAACTAGGATTAGCCCATAACATATCTTAATATCATAACAAACAACTCTTATAATTATAATCAATGCGCATCTGGTCATGATGCATACCTATTAGATGGCATATCCTACAGATCTTTTCTTCCCCACAGTCGAATATAGCAATACATATCAAATTTTTAAGCATGCAATTTATCAAGTAAACATTCAGTGACTCCCGTGACGTGTCCGAAGTGATATGTTTTCAATATATATATATATATATATATATATATCATGTCATTACGTTTGTGTATGTTCTTTCTTATTTTCATTATCTTGTATTGTAGCGTCCGTACATTAACTGTTGGTGATGCATAGCTCCCTGCAATCATTCGAGGTTTGAGACACGACGGTGAAAAATGGTTAGAGAGAGGGAATCGTGAATAGTAACTTTTGAGATAGGTTAAAATAAAATTATAAGAAAATAGGGAAAAGAAGAAGCAGTCTCTTATATATATATAAAATACGGGATGTTACATACCATCATCGAAAAAATGGGATTGGATCATGTCATGTGACGTAAGGAATGACATCTTACATTTTCTAAAATCACTCCCAACATTTTTGTATTTGTTATGGGTGACATATCCTCCGATCCTTATTGACAGAAAATCCTTGTAACCTTCACCAACTTCTCATATTATCTTTTTTGCCTTTATGCTTCTTTCTTATTAATGGAGGATTGATCTTCTATCTATGTTCTTTCTTAGTTATTAGATAAGACCATTCACTTAGTACTAGATTTATACCTTTTTAATAACACCTCATACATTCCTTTTAATGTAGTACTTATTTATATATACCTCTGAATCTGCTTTCACTAAAATGATTATTAAAATGGCATGGCTATAAGGGATCTCGATCAAGTCCCATTTTCCACAAGTATAATCATTTGTTTTAAGGTTAACTACACGATGATTACTTATATAGTGCTTAATTTCATATTTTTCATCACTTGTAAAATAATCTAAACAATTAGTTATCATTTGTTTGTAGGTCATTCATATACAATTCAAAGTCAAATTTGACATCATTTACAAGATGAGCCAAATAATCAATGGCCTTCTTTCTTTTTTTTCTTTAGCTTTGATATAATGTTAAGATATATGTTATTGTTATATAGGGCCATCTTTTTTCTTCTTTTTGATGGAATCTCTTTATGATTTCCCTTCTCATCACTTCTAAGTAAGTTAAAAGTAGTTTGTCCCTTATATTTCTTAAATATGCATTAGAACACTCTATAATGTTATTTGACAGTATATGACTCTTATATCTCCTGTCAAAAGCATACCTACACCCTGTGTTATTAAACCCGGACCGGACCGGCCGGTCCGATCGATCCGACCGATCCGACCGGTTCGGTTTAAGCTAAAAACCGGTCTCAAATTGAACCGGTCAATTGATCGGTCGGACCGGTCCGACCACTGGTTCATCAATTTTTTTTATTTTTTATTTTATATATTTTTTAAATATTATTAATATTATATATAATTAAATATAATTATTGCATAATTATGACGTCACACCTGTTGAACCGGTCGAACCGATCAAACCGGTGACCAGTAAGACCTTTGGTTCAATAACCGGTCCGATTTTGAGAACACTGCCTATATCATTAGATACGCGTTTAAGAGATCTGACAAAAAATGAGAATACCCTTATTGCTTTCTATGACAACTAAAAAGTATCCTCTGCCTCTTAGCTATATAAACTTTAATATCTCAAATCTCTTACTGGTAATCTTACAAAACAACCCTTTTTAGCCTTAAAATATGTAAGATAGGACTGTCTCCAAAGTATGCCACATACTTATTAGCAATCCATTAATTATTAATATTCTTATTGTCAAATGTTATACTATAAGAATGGGTATCCTGGAATGTCTTAATCTGAAATGCGTGCCCATTTTGTGTAATGCCTGCATTGCCTACCTATATTTCTTTTTTTACTTTATAATAACTCTTGACCCGTTATTTTTGATATACTTATAGTCAAACCTCATATGGATTCCCATGTTCTTCAAAGACTTTCTAAAAGTGTTGACATAATAAAAAAATCATTTGACACTTCAAAATAACTTTAACAAAGCACTAAAGTGAGGATATTTTGGATTTTTCCTATCATAAACACAGTGGTAATCGGACCGAGTCGTTGGGATTGAACATTCAGTCAAACATCTAGAAAATTAATAATTTCGGATGTCCGGCTGGATGTTGGGCAAACTAATATGGGCTTCACACTGTGCCTATATTAGAATTTTTAATATGGGCAGAGTGTAAAGCCCATTAACAAGAATTGGGTTTGGGTCAACCACTGCCAAAATAACTAGAATTAGTTATTTGGATAGTTGACCTTTACCACTTATAAACTCTTTAACATTTTCATGTTTAGGGGATACTTTAATATGGGATAAACAAATGATTATCATATGTTGTAGAATTGCATATTATAAAAGGATTAAGATAGATGATCACACAGAGGGACGTGCCCCCGTTGCCTCCAAAAAATTTCATATAAAAATTATTATTTTAAATTTTGTCTCTATAATAAAAAAATTGCTCCTATTAAAATTTTGCCCTATTAAAATTTTACCCCACTCAAAAAAATTTCTGAACCCGTCCAGATCACACATTAAAGATGATCGTTACTTGCTTGTTATTCATTCCTTGGACACTAATATTGTTCATTCCATGTAATAAAGTTAATAGCTAACGTAATTTAGCCTGATTTGTCAGATATATCTGCTTGTCTTTACACTTTGACTTTGACTCAACACTTGGTCACAACGACGAACTCTTCATATGATGTCGTGTGTTATATGGCGCTACATGATATCTGTTGTATCACGTCACACAAAATGACATTGTTTTAATATTATCTGTTAAGTTTTGTAAATTTAAAAAAAAATTAAAATTTAAGAGGGTTAATAATAATTTTTAAATTTTATCGACTAGTTTAAAAAAGATTTAAATCGTGTGAAAGTCTAATTTAATTAACCATATATCTTATATCACTATATATATCTTATCGTAATTTTAAAAAAAGCATGGGGTTTGTAAAAATATAATTAGAAGTTCGAGTTTATTTGTTGAAAATAAAATTTATTGTTAAATTTCCATTAAAATATTAAAAAAAAGTATGATATTGTTTGATATGCATGAGGTTGCCTTTGGGCCTTTTATGGTTCGTAGCTCCAACGCAGAGCAACCCGACTCTCGACTTCGTAAATGAAAAGCCACATTAGCCTCAGGAATTTCTGAAAAACAACTTTACATTTAAATAGATGAAATCAAAATAGAAATACCGTTTATGTAATATGGTAAAAGATGAAATAATAATACTACATGGCATGCATCTCAAAACATAACAAGATTTACGTGTAAACAAGATATATGCATATTAACTATGTATATATATAGCAACGAAAGCACAACCGAAATAAAATACCTTCAACCATTGTTCTACCGAAGATCCTCAACTTCTCTGATATTTTGAATCTTTTATTCTTTTGATCTTTCACGTAGCGATAGTGTCAATATCGTGAGTGTAAGGATAAGGACTCAAAAATAATTTTTAAACCGTTTCAACACCTCTGTTCATCACAGAGAAGTAACCTCATAAAACACGGATGATAACATGTACTTAGTGAGGAGGGTTAAGCATTAAATGGACCACAATTTCTGTAGTAGCAAGAGTCGATAGATTTTTTTTTAAAAAATCTTACAAAAGAATTTTGATAAATTTAAAATTACAATTTAAATTTTGAATTAAAATATCTCCATAACTATTAGTTTGATAAAGTTGCTTATGTAGAAATTAAAGAGCAATTATCACTATATATATATAAGGGTTACAGGTACAGTACAATGATATGTTGTATGTTATTACATTTATCCAGAATGAGTTTTTATGGTCTAACTAAAAACACTTCTCCATGAATCTAACAAAGTCATCGAAATCAATATTTTCGTTTCCATCCTTATTGATTGCCCTGATCTTCCTTTCACAGTGCATCACTTCTTGGGAGCCTGCCTTCTTCAAGCCTAGAGAGCACAGAACTCTCCGCAAATCCATGGCGTCTATAAGCCCATCTTTGTTCTCATCAAAGATATCAAAAGCTTCCTTTAGCTCTTCCAAGGTCGGCTCCTCAAGCTCAAACAGTCGTGAGACTTCACTTGCATTGTATCTTTCTTGAAGCTTGTCAGCTTCTACGTCATAGAATAATTCTAGCCTGCCAAGCACCATGGTTATATCTCCTACACTAACTTCGCTTTCTTCTCGTTTATGACTTGGATTTGGTTTTTGGGTCGATGGTGATCTGATCAAGACATGGAGTGAGCTCAGGAAATGGTTGAAAAAGTTCAGGAAAGTTGAGACAGTACCACGGAGAGACATGTCCCAGTGGAAGGTATGAATTGTTAGTAGCAATCCTTTCATGTAAGCATTAATGAAGAAGAAATGCTCTGAGACCGACCGCCTATATATAATAAAGTTCATCAAAAACCATTGCCGGCAACGAGGCAAGTGAACTTGTAATTAAGATTCGTGTGTGAACTCGGAGAATCTTTGTGGAAAATAAGAGGAAATAAAGACGTCGTTTACCTGAAGAGCGGCTTTCTTGTAAGCTTCAGTCACTTCAATCTGAAGGTTCAAATGTCTTGAGATTCAACATTTCTTAAATATAAAAGCAAGGCCTTTAGAAAACTTGTACATGACAGATTGTTGGATTCTAAACTAAACCTCCATTAGTTTACTCCCCCCAAAAAGTTGGAGATATTGTCTTAGTCACGCATTCAAACGCTTTTGAAGCTTGGTTAAGAACATCCGACAACTCGGTAGACCTTATAAATTCCTCAGCAAGTATGAACTTGTCAATAGCGCGTAAACATACACATAAACAGATTTGAAAACGATGAAAAGGTCCTCAATAGAATTACAACAGAATATAATTTAAGTTAGGTAGGTTATAGTCTCCTTTCCAAGTCTTATTAGTTGCAATTAAATTTGTTTGTCAGTTCTTTGGAATCTCTGCCCAAAACAAAACATTATATTTGATAAAATTGTTAGACAATTTTGTCCTTCTCCTTAATATTGGACAACTATTAATTGTATTTTTAATTTTTAATAATTTATCAGTTAAGTTACGTAATTTGATCCAAACAAAGTAATAAAGTGACCTAATAAATGATCTAAATTAATGGGTCGAAGTCCGGGAGAAAAATAGATCTCGATTAGTGTAGACCGGACCCATATCGAGCTTATGATAGGAAAGCCCGATATAGAATCTATATATAAAGGTTAAGGTCTCCTTCAGTTGCTTATGTAATTCATAAGCATACGGATCCTCTGAAGTTAAGAACGCTTACGTCTTTAAAAAATTGAAGAAAGACTTTAACTGAGTGTCAATGATTACTTTTCGTGAAGGTTCCGAAAGATTGGAGCTCGTTTTGGCCTCGAAAATTGCTTCAGAACATCAGATGGACCGAAATCAGATATTCCACATTTCTTTTGTTTTTAACCCTTTCGTGAACAATCCGGGACACGTAATAAGGTCTATCATACGTATTACACGTGGTATTAGAGCGGTTACGTGATCGGGTTGCCAAAAACGAAGGTTTTTAAGTTTCCATTCATTATGGTTTTCATCAGTTTATCGATTCATTTTTTGTTTTTTTTTTGCGTATATGATTACGTAAAAGTGGTATACATAAGGCTAGTTATAAAAAATGAGTCAAAAACGAGCCAAAAAGAGCGAAAAATTGGATCCCGTGTCGCCAAAAATCGCCCTCCCCGTCTGAGGGTGATGCACCGTTGGGCGCATATGCTACAGTAATGGCGGGAGTGGCGGTACGGATGGCACGTGCCTCCAAGTGGCTCCATGCGTTGAGGGATACATGTGGCGCGTGCAACACACAAGCCTTGTAGCGCCCCCTTACCATAGAGTACCCACCGGAACACCCGTAGGTCATGCCGGTACATACCCTACGATAAGAGACCACTACTGACAACCTCCCCTAAATTCCGCATGGCATCACAATCACAAAGCA
>JAOSBM010000001.1:2029585-2047052 GCA_027568955.1 Erythroxylum tenue
AAAAATTATTCCATCAAACCTTATAACTTATTTCAATCATACTGAAATCAAAATCTAACCAAAATAATTAATCATTCTGAACCTCAAAAATAATTCAAATTATGCCCAATTCATCAAGAAAATTTCCGGGGTCCAACATAAAGGACATGATGAGGTCAATGCAGAGCAGGACTAACCTGCCTGAATACCTTTGGGGTGAAGCTATCAAGACGACATTGTATATCTTGAATAGAGTGCCAAGTAAGTAAGCACCAAAGACACCTTTTGAACTTTGGGTTGGAAGGAAGCCAAGCCTTGCACACATTCGTGTGTGGGGTTGCCCTGTTGAGGTAAGATTATATAATCCTTATGGGAGCATATTGCAATCTCGTTCCACTCGTTGCTATTTGGTAGGTTATCTCAACCACTTTAAGGGCTACACATTTTACTATAGAGAAGGAGGCACCAAAATAGTGGAATCACAAATGGCTAAGTTTCTGGAATACGATGTCCATAATGAGGGAAGATCTTCACATCCTTCAGGAGATAGTAGGATGGATACTGCGATTATTTCGTATCCGCTTCTCATACAGTCAGGTCCGGTGGATGTAGGTCCAAGCACTATGCCTATGCAGGCATAAGAACCTACACCTGTTCAGGAAGAGGTTTCTGAGGTACAAGAACTTATGCAGTTGCACAAATCCACCAGAGAGAGGCGACATGCTATCTCACCAGATTACATAGTCTATTTTGGTAAGCAAAACTATGAAATAGGACATGTTGTGGATCCAGTTACTTTTACAGAAGCCGTTTCTGGACCCAATACTGATATGTGGTGGGAAGTAATGAAGGATGAGATGCAGTCTATAAGGTATAATAAGGTATGAGAGCTTGTTGATTTACCTCAATATTACAGGCCTGTCAGTTGCAAGTGGCTATTTAAGAGCAAGAAGGACACACAGGGTCAAGTTGAGCAGTTTAAGGCGCGTTTGGTTGCCAAGGGATTTACTCAAAAAGAAGGAGATGACTTCAATGTTACCTTCTCTCATGTATCCTTGAAGGATGCATTTAGAGTGATGATGACAATAGTATCTCATTATGACATGGAGCTACATCAGATAGACTTTAAGATCGCTTTCTTGAATAGTGACCTTTATGAGGAGGTCTATGTGGAGCAACCTAAAGGGTTTCAGGATCAAGATGCAATTGACAAAGTTTGTAAGTTGACTAAATCAATATACGGTTTGAAACAAGCTTCCAGACAATGGTACCTAAAGTTTGGTGAGGTTTTGACCTCGTTCGGCTTTGTGGAAAACAAAGTTGAAATATGTTTATACTATAAGGTCAGGGGGAACAAAGTTATCTTTCTATTACAATAAGTGGATGATATCTTGCTCGCGTCAAATGATTTAACCATATTGCATAAGGTAAAGGAACTTTTTGTCAAACACTTTAACATAAAGGATTTAGGTGAAGCATCTTTTGTAGTCGGTATGCAGATTCACCGGGACAGATCTCGACACTCATTGAGCCTCTCACAAAGAGCATACATTGAGCAAGTGCTACAGAGGTTTAATGTGGCTGACTGTAAACCTATTGTAGCACCTATCTCTCATGGTGAGAGATTATATTTGACACAGTGTTCAAAGAATGAAGTTGAGAGAGAGGTGATGAGGAGTGTCCCGTATTCTAGTACAGTTGGTAGCCTGATGTGTGCCCAGGTGTGCAGTTGACCGAACATTGCATTTGTTGTTGGACTACTGGGTCGATATCTGGCTAACCCAAGTATGGACCATTGGAATACAGTTAAGCGAGTGTTGAGATACTTAAAGGGTACCAAGGATTATATGTTGACATATAGGAAAGTCAACAATTTAAACCTCACAGGGTATACAGACTCTGATTTTGCTATGTGTCTGGATGATCGTAAATCACATCGGGGTACATTTTTATGTTGGCAAATGGTGCAGTATCGTGGAAGAGCATCAAGTAGATACTGGTAACTTCCTTGACCATGCATGCAGAGTTTGTTACATGTGATAGAGCTGCTACACAGGTAGTTTGGCTCAAAAATTGATTTATGAGTGGTCTGTGGTAGATTCGATAGCTAGACCCATTAGATTATATTGTGATAATCTTGTTGCAGTGTTGTTCAGTAACAGCAACAAGAATATCACAAGGTCTAAGCATTTGGAGGTCAAGTACTTGACCATAAAGGAGTTGATTCAGAAGGGGGACGTTGAAGTGGAGCACATCAGGACTGAGTAGATGTTAGTTGATCCATTGACTAAAGGACTTCGCCAACTAGTGTGTTGCTAGACATGTATCCAGTATGGGCGTGTTAAAGTCCTTAGACAACAGTAATTAGGGATCATTGTATTTACTCCTTAAAAGTTTGTACATTTTGGTATATTATGACATTATAATTATTTATTAATATAGATTATCATCTTTTTATCCTCAATAATAACTGTTCTTGTGTATAGTCATAATACATATGAAAGCCTAAAGATTTGTGTTGACCTTAAGTGTTTTAAAGGTCATTGGGCATATATAAAAATTGACCTTGAGCTTATGTCATTTTGACATATACAGTTTAATATGGATATCCATAAATTTAACATGACATAGGGAGATGTAAGTTTTTAATCCCATAAAAGTTCTCTAATGCAGTTTAGCATTTAGTTGGAGAACATAAAGATTTTCTCTAATACTATTTAGCATTCGGTGAGAGAAAACAAGATTTCTCTGTTGCAGTTTAGCATAAAGTTGGAGAAATCGAGACATATAAACGAAGATGATACATTTTAGATCATACAGGTATAATCCCAGTTTGCCACACTCCATTTTTCCATTCATGTTATTGAGGTATTAAATATTTGTGATTATATTGAACCTGAGTCACACATGACACATGTGTTTGATATTTTTCGGTATCGAAAGCCTTGCAGGACGAAATGTTGGATTTTCATTACTTTGGATCGAATGTTTTAATTTTTAAAATTTGGTACCAATACAGTAGCTTGACTTAATCGATTTTAAAACTTGAGTCATAACTGCAATTAATGTTTGTCCAAGGGGGAGAATGTTGGACAATTTTGTCATTATCCATAATATTGGACAACTATTAATTGTATTTTTAGTTTTTTAATAACTTATCTGTTAAGTTACGTAATTTGATCTAAACAAAGGTAATAAAGCGGCCCAATAAATAATGTAAACTAGTGGGTCGAAGTCCTGGAGGAAGATGGATCCCGATTAGTGTGGACTGGACCCATATTGAGCTTGTGATGGAAAAGCCCGATATGGAAGCTATATATAAAGGTTAAGGTCTCCTTCAGTTGTTTATGTAATTCGTAAACATACAGATCCTCTCACTCGTTAAGAGCGCTTACGTCTTAAGAAAATTGAAGAAAGATGTTAACTAAGTGTCAGTGATTACTTTCCGTGAAGGTCCCGAGAGATTGAAGCTCGTTTTGTTTTCGGAAACTGTTTCGGAACATCGGATGGAACCGAAATCAGATATTCCGCATTTCTTTCTTTTTTAACCTTTTCATAAACGATCCGGGACACGTAATAAGGATTAATCTATATGTTACAAAAATGAGTCAGAAGAGCTCACTAGGTAATTAAACTTCACAAATAATAATGATTAATTGGAGCCGCGACCAAGTAAAAATGGGTCATTGTCCCAAACGTCTCTAAGAAGGGGACAAATTCTTTTCTCGTTAAAAATACCATTTTGAGAAACGAGGATTTCGTCTGCTCCAAGAAGGGAACAGATGCTAACGAAAGCTTGTGGTGATGTCAGATTTGAACAAAACCAACTTCCGGACTGTTGCCTTGGAACTTAGAAATGGACTTTCATGGTGGCATTCCCAAGCATCTTTTCTTCACAGTAATGCAAACGAAAATACGTATGCAGCCCCAAACGGTAGTCCAAGCTAGTTTCCTTGGGAGCTTTTCAACCGAATTGACTAGAGATTTGGTGTAGCGGTAAACTTTGGATAGTCAATTAAGAATAAAAAATATTAAATTGTATAAATATTACTTTTAATTTATTAAATAAATTATTAAAATATATAAATCATAAATTATTATACACAATTTAGTTAAAAAGTAATATTTACTACATATGTTGTTATTATAAACAATATATAATTTAAAATTAAAAGTAATTATCTTTTGGCATGCAAAAATAAATTTACGAATAAAATATGTTTGAAGCATATAAAATTTCAAGTTCGTTGCATTATAACATGTCAATAAAAATATAGGCTAAGATTCTTATTAATGATAAATTACATTAGTTTTCTTTTTGAAGGTAATAAATTACATTAGTTGAAGTTAATTACTTTATTAAGTATAAAATATAAATGTTACGGAAGAAAGTTGAGCTACAGGAGCTGTAAACAACTAATCATCCATTTTAATTTAATTTGTTCGCAGGATACTAAGCTTTACACGGATGATAGTGTATAAAAAGTTCATAATTTTGATATTTACTTTCTGTTTTCTTTAGATTCCTTTTTTCCCCCCCTCAACTTTGTCCAATGCATATGTGTATATTTCGGGATGGGTCGGGCCCAAGGCCCGAGCTCGATTGGGCATATTAGGATTGTAGCTCAATCTAGTCCAGATTAGCTCGAGTTTTTTAAAATATCATTTTTTGAAAATTTTAACATAAATTTATTTAATTAAAAATATAATATGAAAAATTCAATTAATTGAAATTACGGATTTAAATTGATCAATAAAAATTGAGATTTACATGCTCTTGAGTCCAATCACGATACAACACATTATATATGAAATTAACTTCCTTCATCTTGTATCTCAGGTCCAACACACATTATATATGAAATTAACTTCCTCCATCTTGTATCTCAGGTCCAACATAAATATGACTGCAATAGTACGTCCGACCATATATTAATAAGAATTCAACTTCTCCATTATCTACTTTGTCATAACTAGAATAACCTCATTGCAATTAAACATCAAATCAGATAAAATTTTCTCTATCTCACACATAAAACTAAAGCAACAATGTACATAAAGTTGGATATTTTGTTCCCGAAAACAATTCAGTTGTAGTATAAAATAATTTCAACTTTGCAAAAGTTCTTTAGCCAACTACTATTGTTCTTTTGTAGACATGCAAGTGTACTGAGAATCTATTTATCTCATTCTGATAAACACCTCAACATATTGAATTCTCGACTCCAACATCTTAGAAGTCGAGTTCCATTTGGTTAGATAATTCAAAACCAACTTCTTCGTACTCGGAATGCATAGAAGTTATGCAATTTCTTTAAGTTTCTCAACTCTTTCAGGTGTTGCACTCTAATATACTATATTATTCCAAATCGAATCTATTGCTTCCTTTTTCATCTTTAACCCAACTTTCACAATCAAATTCATAATATGTGCAAAATAATGCATGTGGAATAATCTTCCACTAGTCAATAAGCTCTCAACTTGTATCTCATTCTTCAACTTTTCAGTTATAGCATCACTCGTGCTACAATTGTTGACAGCTGTGGTGGATAATTTGGTGTTTATATTCCAATCTATCAACCAATCTCCCATCACAGTTGCCGATCTTTCGTTTTGTGAGTGGTGTTGGAATATAAATGAACCTACCGTATACAAATATGACTAATATCAATCATGATATAATAAAAAGTAAATAATAACAATATTAAAGAATATAAATTACTTTAAAAGTTTATTGCACAAGGTCCAGTCATTGTTAATATAATGTAACATCACCACCATATAACCCTCTTTTTAGTTGTTGACTATCTATATGTCTATTGTAATGACAATTTAACCTTTAATACTTGACAATGTTCTTATAATTTCTTTCTTCTTACCTCGTATATCTTCATAATTTCCTTCTTCTTATCCTCATATATCTTCATAATTACCTTCTTCAACATATTCTGAGTTATAACCTTAAAGGTTAGTTGTTGTAAGTTACAAAACATCCTAAATCTTTTAGTATTAACTATAGATAGTGGATGTTTATCACCAATTACCATAGAAGCATTAAAAAATCTTGATTTGTTACTGACATAAGATGTTGCGGTCATTTTATTCTTTCCTCTTATAAGATCAAGATTAAAAAATGTTTGACCTCTTGAAACAATCTTTTCCTATTACACAAATCCACATGTCTTTTTAAATGAAGGGTTCCACCTATTAAACTCGTGATCAATATCTTGTAATAATACTTACATTCGCCTTTTTCTACTCTGTCCATTTATCTAGTTTTATTGAAACGATTCTAAACTTACATTTTTTTAGTTGACCTAGATTTGTGTCTTCATTTGGTACGTGATTATAAGTTTCCACTTCTGTACCGGATTACAACTCTCCACTAAAGAAATATGCTTATCCATCTAAAACAATCAAACAATCAACATATAAATATATATGTTATTCATAATCATAATCGATAATTCGTGTCACATAAAGCACAAGTGTGTATGTATTTTTGTGGACTTAAACGGTCACATTCTCAGGCTTGTATATGATTGTGTAAGTCATTGTGAAATTTTTATGTAGACTTATACGGTCACTTGCACAAACGTGCATATGACTGTTTATGTCATATAATCATACTTACATGGTCACATACATGAGCGTGTATATGATCGTGTAAGTTCTCGAAACTTCACACTCACAGTCACTTACATAGCCACATAAATACCCGTGTATGTGACTATGTAATTATGTGAAAACACCCTTCTGACGGGAACAATCCTAGAAATTTCAGTATTCTAAAAATTCAATCTTCAATTAAAAGATTCAAAACTAGATTACGATAAAGAAACTTTACCTTGATAGGTGGGTGGCAAAGAAGCAAAAAAAAATGACAACAAGGTGGTGGGGAAGTGGGGCCGCGCAATGAAGGGGCCGCGAGAGGGATTGCAAAGACTAGAAAAGGAAGGCGAAGGATATGGAGGAAGGAAAAGTGGGCGGCAGATTGATCAGAGAGAGAGAGAGACTGAAGTCTAAAGACAGAGGAAGAAAACGACATAGGAGAGGGAGAAAAGATAGGAAAAAACAACGACGTTTTACTTCATCAGAAACAAAAATACATAGCTTATAAGCAAAATGCCATCTTTTAAATTTCAAAACCTATCAATCTTCGTACCGAATTCAACTCAATTTTCACCATTAGGACTCGAGGCTTAATCAACATAGGCTTGACCCGTTGACCTTGACCAAGTCGAGTATGTTGTGAAATTCGGGTTAATCTCTACCAATAATAACAAATTCGCCTTGCGTACTATTGCCTAGGTGAATAAGGTGTGAATGATTGTACTGAAAAATCATACTCGGTAAATTTTAAAAAAAGACTAGAGGGGTCACAAACAGTCCCACTTAAAACTCAATCAACTAGACAAAATTTTCTTAGACATGTAATTTAATAGAACAATAATTCACTACAACTATACCCGACAATAGCTATTAAATAAACAAATAAAGAACACCAGAATTTAATGAGGTTCAACCAATTATGCTTACTTCCTCGAATATTACTAAATTGATATTTCACTATCTTCATGAAATAATACAAGTGAAATACTACAAAAGGAGAGAAAGAATTTTTATTTTAAGAAAAGACAATTTTTGGGATGTTTGAGATAAGTGAGGGAGTCTTTTTTTATAACTTAAGAAAACTCCTCCATTTTTATATTTTACAATATTGGAATACGTCATAACGTGAATAGAGCCGAACCGAAGCCCAAATGTCATCCCTATGTATACGTACATAGGCTTGACTTTTTTTTTGTTAAGTAGAGGCTTGACTACTACAAAAGGAGAGAAAGAATTTTTATTTTAAGAAAAGACAATTTTTGGGATGTTTGAGATAAGTGAGGGAGTCTTTTTTTATAACTTAAGAAAACTCCTCCATTTTTATATTTTACAATATTGGAATACGTCATAACGTGAATAGAGCCGAACCGAAGCCCAAATGTCATCCCTATGTATACGTACATAGGCTTGACTTTTTTTTTGTTAAGTAGAGGCTTGACTTTTCTTCTAAGTACGTGTATAAATACAAAAATCGTTACTTTTTTCTTTCCTTGTAAAAATTAATTAAAATTTCTTTTTTTAAAAAAAAGAGTTTGCTTAATATGCAAGAATATCTCTCTTTGCTTATAGAATTGATAGCTTACCACGGCATCCGATCAGACTGATGTAAAGTTCATTGGCAGAATCGAAAAAGCTTGTTCTGCACATTCATCCCCTGGTCCTTTACCTACAATGACTACTACATCCACATGAACCATTTCCTATAAGTTAAAATTGTTTATTAAAGGAAGATAAAGGAAGTAGCATATCTGACTTTTTTTTTTAAGCTACAACAGGAATAACAGAAAAACTAAGGGCTACACAAACAAACAACCCATAATTAGCGTAGGGCTTTTCGGTATAAAGTACCCCTCTGGTCGCGTTGAAGTTGGTCCTGGATGATCACCGAGGGTATCTGCAGGATATGCAAATCCGAACTGATAGTCACTGCGAGGGAAGCCATCCGATCGGTGCACTAGTTCCCTTCACGATACACATGATGAAGATGCACCTCTCAGTCTCGTTGCAATAGGTTGCATGTACCTGCTACTAAAAAAGAGTCATCAGTTAAAACCGTCTTGAAAGAAAAGAGAATGTTGATCACCTCGAGAAACGCTCCCTTCAAAGCTTATTTGCCTTTTAAAGGGATGATACTTTCTTCTTTTACTATGCTCTTTTTCACTATAGAATCTTCCATAATTATTTTTTTAGGTGTCTATTTTATGAATTCTTATATATATATGTATTCATTTATGTTTTCTAACTTTTAAAATCCGAAGATTTCAAGCACAAATCCCCTTGAGCCACCCTTCACAAGCACAATAACCCATACAGGTTGCGTGAGGGTCAGCCTTATCTTTACCTGAAATAACAGGACAGATGGTTCTGAGATAGGGGTTTAGTGGATTTCCATAGTGCGTAAGACTAATGCATTCCACATATTACATAAGGTTACTTAGGACAACAAGCCAGTTAAAGGCTACCTAAAGGGTTGACGTTAACATGCAACAAAGAAAATGTTCTCCAAGGATAACCACAAGCTAGGGAGGAAATGTTAGATAGGGTTTCCATCATGCAAATGTGGAACTTCATATAGTAATAATATTAAAAAGGAAAAAAGAAAAAGTTCTTTAAACGTCAAAATCATTAATTCTTAGGATGAAAATAGAAAAAGATGGTTCAATAGGATGGAGTTTTGGTGGGAGTTGCTTCAAATGCTCTCGTTAGATGCATCATAGTTTGCTTTCGTCATAGAGGTTGGTAATAACTGATAATGCTGAAATAAGGATCTTCTAATTGGAAAAAAGGTAAAGAATAAGAATAGGAATAGCACCTAAGTCTTTTTTTATAAAGTTGAAATTTCAAGTCACTTTAAAATATAATTAATCATGAATAATTTTTATAAAAAAATATAAAATTGAATTGAATTGAACCTGGTTTTACTCAGAATATAAAATTTAGAGACTATTGTGTGCATTTATCGTTTTTTAAAAACCAGATCAGAACTTAAACTGATAAGATAAGAAGTTTAAAGTTTAAAAGATTCAATCGGTATTAGACCGTCATAAAATCTACTAAAGATTAAATAAAAAAGAATTTAAAATATGATTTACAGAAATGGTCCTTATCTATAAAAAAAATTTGAGATTTAATCGAAAAAAGATATTGTTAAGTGAAAATTAATTGATTTATTTTAGTTTATAGAAACTTATTAATTTAAAAAATTAACCGATTAATAAATAAATTGATCTATTTTTAACAACAAGAGTTATTGAAATAAATCGAACTAAAAAGTTAAAAATCAAACCGAAAAATTATACGATTTAATGTTTTTACGTTTGAACCGCCCAACTGATTAAGGTATTAAAAAAAAGGAATAGGAATAAGTAAAAGAATATCTGTTGTCAATGCCATATCGAAGCAAAAGGAGCAAAAGAGAAATTGAAAAATAAATAGAATATTTATGTGGTCTAATCTCTTACAGAGAGGAAGGTGTTCACATGGGTTGGGTCCCAAAACCAGCAAGAGGAATGGCCACCTAGTGTTAATACCAACAATGAAATGTCTGAAGGTTTCACTTTCAATCTATCCACTATCCACCTGGTTTTGATTCATATAGGGCATGGAAGATACATATCAAGTTGGCAATATGGTTGGCTATTAGGATATGTTTTTATTTCACTTGTAGACAAGGAAGAAATAGTTGAAAAAGAAAGTGAGACGAGGACAACCAAAAAGAAAAGATGGAACCTTTTCTATTGTGTTTCCAGCTTTTAGATTATGGTTGTCTGAGTTTAGATCTTCTGTTCAATTTTATGGTGTTTTATTGCATCCAATAAATTTCAGTCATTCATTTATGTGAGCTCCAAGTTAATTTATGTGGAGCCTATATGAGATCTGCATAAATTAATAGCTAAGATTCACTGGACACAATAATACACCATAAAATTGGATAGAAAATCTTATCCCTGATTGTCTGGGTTCATTGGGGATTGAAAGAGAAAGAAGCTTGGAATAAACATATATGCGTGAAACTTCAAGTTTATCTCAAAATTTGTGGGCCTGCAGGTGCTTTTTCCGGTTCCCACCATGATCTAAATCTCCATTAAAAAATGGCATATTGAGCTAAGGAATAATATCTTTCACTGAACTTCCATCTTGAAGTTGCAAATCCCATTTCCTGGGTCATCTCACCTTTTACGTCAGGAGATTTAAGATTTTGACACGAATTGCAGAACAGAATTTATGCAATACTCATCCGTTATGTGGAATCTGTGACAATTTTTCATGGGATGGTTGAAGGCTATCAGATGAACTCGCTAGTATTTGGAAAAGCTTGAGAGGGAATCAGGGGCAAGAATCTGCAAGATTCCAATGCGTTTATGAGTTTATTCAATTTGTTACATCCAGGAATCTCTTTGGTTTGGAGGTATATATGTCATATGTACATGTTACTAGAAGAGACCATCTCAGGAAGAAACCTCATCTTAGAATTACACAGATTAAAATATAGTAGCTACTGTGATCCATAGTTAGAGATTGCTATCTCTGCTCTCCTACAACGTGAAAGTAGGTTAAAACCTCAATTCTCTGTTTCTCAATCGCATTAGAGTGCTAGTGTTCAGACATTTCTCTCATGTTCTCTCATGGAAGTTTAGGGACCGACACCAAGCTGCAGGGTTGGCTAGAAGAACAGATGTCTCGGAGGAGCCTTTGCAATCTGCGATTCCAGTTCTTGATTGGAAGCCCTTAAACAAGTCTACTCCATTGGTAGAACTTGACCTATCATTCTGAATGCCAAGTGTTGCCCATATAGAGCTCTTTGCAGCTTCATTTGGATCATCGATCCTCAAGGTCTTTGGGACCACAACACTTTTGATCGAACTATTACCAGTTCCAGAGGACTGTTCTGAGTGAGATGGGTTAAGAAGATTACCATCTCTTGAATGTTTTCCCAATCGATACGTGGGGTTAGAGCTTGGTGGACAAGGTTGTGGCAGAGAGAGACGTGCAGAAACACTTTGAACAGTAGAGCCCCGATGAATTGGCGCTGGGTAAAATGGCACCGGAAATCCTGAAGAGCTCAGAGTTGTTTGAGACTTCAGAGTGTTCCATGGACATGGCCAAGCAGGACCAGGGAAACATGGTACATGAACAGGAAAGCCCTGATAGTCCTCGCCATTTGCTTCTTGGGAAACACCATTACATCTCCGGTCCAACGAATTCGAAGCTGTCACTGATGATCCACTTGAATTTTCTTCCCCATTATCTGCCATCCCTCCACAAGAAACAATGAATCTATTTTGATCAGCTACGTGATATCCGTTTCGAACACCGTTTGCTGTCTTCTTTGAGAGGTTCAAAATAGAAGCAACAGACTCGCCGAGAGGAGAATTAGAGCCAAAGTTAAGAACAGTCCCATTGTTTTCCCAACAGTAGTTGTGAATTCCATTAATTGGATGAACCTGAGCTGTTTGGAGACCTTTTGAGACTATTATTTGACGATAATGTGAAGCAGAACAGCTCTTGCTCTTTCGCCGACCAGCACCCACGGGCACATTCCTCATGTTACCACCTGCAGTCCAGTACCTTTGACAGCTTTTGCAGAAATGGCGAGGCTGGTTAACGTTGTAGTTGTTGTAATAACAGAACTTGGTGTCCATGCTATTGCAACGTGGGCAAGGAAGTATTTTGTCAGGCTTCTTTAAACTCTTCTCACTTTGGTCAATCTTTTTAGAGCTTTTCAATGATGAAGTTTCTCTTTCCACTGATGGAGTCTTCGGGTTTTCACTACTGCCTGATGATGCCGTTTGATTTCCCGAGTCCTCCATTAATGGATTCGACGTACCGTCTTCCTGGTGATCATCTTTGATTTCTTCCCCTGTTGGCTCCTGAAATACCAAACGCAAAATTCCATGAAAATATGGAAGCTGGAAAAGAGATAGTACACGACTGATTGGAAAATTCAACTTCATGTTGAAATTGGAATAGATAATATATTAAAAATATTTTTAATAATTTTAATTAGATGTTCAAGATCATGAAAATTTGTGGAAAAGTTAGAATTGGTCTAATCCTTTTCCTAAAAACAGGGCAGTTTAATCACTCCATGACAAAACGATCAGCCCATCTTGGAAACTATCAGAAAACTAATCACCAGCCTAGCGGAGACAAGAAAAGTTCTTGACTGCTTCATCAATCAGCCGAATTATTTGAATACTTGACTGTCCTAAAGCAAATTGGGAGATGCCGAATAAGAACAGTACAGTTCCATCAACAGTAAGAATTTCAAGCATCCAAAAACAAAACTAACTGAAATACTCTGATATGTTTAGAAAACTTCTGTTGTTGGAGCCGCAAAGTAACTTTCTTGGAGTTGAAGTAAAGATATATTTCCCAGAAAGTACAGAACAAGAGACGAAATTGAATGGAAAGATAACAGAAAGAAAGAGAGAGATTCGCTTGCTCAAGCCCATACATTAAGGAAAAGCGTAAAATGAAGCATCAACCATTGTCCTGTATCCTCAGAACTATTCATATTACAAACAAAACTAAGATCGACCCATCAACAACTCCTCCATTTGGAGAAATGGGTTGTCCTCTGAATCGCAGATAGCACGCAAAGATGTCAACTTGAGTACACGAACACAGACAAAAAAGTGTAAGACATAACTACATACCTTACAACCATCTTGCTCTTCCACTTCCTTCTCTTCAGACAAGTTTTCTCGTAAGCAAGTGGTATTGCTAAAAAACCCGTTTTCAAGTGCTCCTGAGCAGCGAGTGTATTGATCAGCACAACATCCATCCTCTTGTAAGTTGAGTGGCAACAGAGAAATGGTCTTGCCAAAAAGTTTTATCGCAGAGTCTTTGAAATCAGGCATTCTCTCTTCTTGTTTCTGTAGTTTCTCAGTAACGATTGACACAAACAAATTAGCGTTCTTGAGTGGTTGAAGTCCTAGTTAAGATTGTCGTGTCTGGGTTCTGGTCTGACTTTGAGGTGGTGCAGGTAAAATTTAAGCATGAAGAGCGACTATATCTATATGGTGGGGAACGCCACATCAGACACGGGAAGGGGGTTGTGAGCCACAAGTTTATGTGGCCTTTGAGATCTTTCGTTCTGTTTGATTCCCCACATTTGCTTGTAAAGATAGTGCTCCATTGTCCCCTGCCTTTTCCTTTGCCAAGTAAGCAATTTTGATTCACTTCTTTTCTCTCCTTTTTTGACCGCCAATTGGATCTCAAGTTTGAAGTAGTATTAAAAAAAATTATATTTATAATAATTTAATTTAACTTTTATTTTTATGTTTACTTTTTTGAAAATTATTTTTTAACTTTTATTTCCTACTTTTAGTTTTTATTTTTAAATTAAAAATTGATTTAATTATCGATGTTAATGGAATAATATTAATAATAAATAAATATTATCTAATTTTATAAATTAAAGTCAATAAATTTATTTAAATTTTATACTTTATTCAAATAAATTTAGTAAAAATTATATGCTAATATTTTTGTTAATGTATATTTTAATTTTTTAAAATTTATGTATTTTAAAAGATTTTAAATTTAAAATATATTTACTAAATGTTAAATTGTATTAATCAAAATTATTATTAGCAATTAATATTAAATAATATATTTAACTGACGATGAATCAGATTATAAAAAAATAGAAACTAAAATTTAATTTTGTGATTTTTATAAATTATTAAAAAAAACTTAGAGGAAACTAACAAAACTTTTTATCGAATTTTAAAATGAAAACAAAAAATCCAAAAAATGCAGAAGACAAACAAGCCCCTAATAATTAACTGCAGATTTTCTCATCTGATCTTTTTCAATGTAAATCAATCTTAGTTAAATTGAAATGATTGCAATTTTTTTTTAAATGGAGACCTTTTTTTTTTAGACACTAGGTAGATCGTCGGATTGATGTAATAATTTGCAAATCAGGTCAATCGGGTATTTTGTACTAAACAATTTCTATATTACAGACTCAATTAAGAAAGCGTAAGTAGAAGAATTTGAACACAAAATTTTTTAATCTCATATTCTTCTATTCTACCAACTCGACCATCCCATAAAGGTTGATTGTAATTATTGTTAGATGACCTCTTCTAATTGTATCCTCAAGGTTTAGGAAACATGACTAAAGAATCTCAAAGAGTGCCCCTTCCGTCACTCTCTTATGCATTCACGTGATTGAAACCCTCTTCTCTCTTTTGTTTTTTGTGTCCTCCTTTTACACTATCATGCATTCACATGATTGAACCCTATTCTCTCTTCTTCTTTTTTTCCTCTTCTGACTTGTTATAATTCTTCAACATACTCTGGATGTCTAATGTATCAAAACATAAGTCATAAGCGATGTTATAAATACTTTACCAATATTAGTGCCAAATTTAATTTTAATGCGGTATTATACTATTATCGATTAATACCGAGTACCGTTTCACGTAATTTTTAAAATTATAAAACAGTTTTTGAAGTTTTTTAAATTAGATAATAGTCACTCAAAATATTGTATTATATAATTTTACATCAATCTTGTTTCCAAAAATCATAATAATAAAAATTTGAAATAATAATAACCTATTTATTTTTATTAATATTACTTATCACATATTTTACATATAAATAATAAATACAATTCATATTAAAAATATCATTTAATCATCATACAAATAAAAAATTATCTATTAATTAAGAATAAGGCTGCGTATTACTAAACCTCTTCAGATCTCGAGCCTCAGGGAGATTTATATTGGATGTTGTTGTTACAAATAAAAAACTAAAGACAATACAAAGTACTTAAAATGTTACAATTTGATCATATAATAAATAATAGTTACATCAAAACTTTAAATAAAAACAATAATAAAGTTTTATGACTCTATAATTATTACAACAAAGGTTCGTGTCGAGAAAACAACTAAGTAGAAGTAAAATCTAAAACAAAAAGATGTACAATTATATTTATATTGCATATATATAATTTAACATATGCATGAAATACAAGTGAAATTAGAAGAATAAAATAAATGAAAATTTTGAAACTTTATTCAATTGAATATCTACCCAAATTGCATTGACCATAATTTTAATTTGGTACAAAATCATCATCGTTGAAAGAAACCTCATCATTACCATCATTCAAATTCATTGCATCAAATGACATGTCAATATTTTTCCATACAAGACTTTCTTCCAAAGTCACTCTTATCTACAAACTTGGTTTCTTAGAAACTCAATTCACCAAAAGATCGATATGGTCAAGGCAAATTAGATATACAAAACTAATTATTCTATTAAGATTCCTAGTAAATAAATAAAATTAAATTATTAAGAAATTATCTTCAACTTAATAATGATAATAAGATACCTTTATCGAAACTTTAAATTGTATCGAACAAAGACTAAGATGTTCAATTTTTTGTATTCCAATCTATTCCTTTTTTGCAATAAATTAATTCAAATATATTCTAATTCCTTTCACACCATGTTGCACTCACACATTGAATTGGAATTTGAATTAGAAACCGTTGCAATTTTAGAATACCACTTTCAAATTGGTCCCACCAAGTAATTGTAAGACAACAAAAGTAATATTATAAACAAAATAAAGTGATGATTAATTTTGAATATGTAAAAAAAATGAAAAATATGTACTTGGATTAAGCTTGTCTCTTTAACGAATAGTAATAGATATCCCAAAATCACCAGAAGCATCTTTATAAACATCCATTTGTGAGCTTAGGAAATCTTGTTCATCTCATGGCAATAATTATTATAATAGTTAATAAGATTCTCCTACTAACTTCAATTTTCTTTATAAAACTTGGTTTGAAATAAACACTAATATTAAAAAATTGCCCTGGCTATAAACAACGAAGAGTAAAATTACCTTTCACATCTCTTATTGATGGCTGCAAGATTAAGTGTGTACAAAGAAGACCTACTTTTTAGATTGACTTGATTGCATCCTATGCTCTCTCTATGATATCATAAAAATAACTCATTGTTATCTTCTTATTACTATCAATCAGATGCAGTACTCTTACCAATGGTTCACAAACTCATATTACAAATTAACACTAGGACAAAATTCATGATCTTCAAATATAATTCTAGAAACCTCCACTTTAGCAATAGACCTGATATATTGAGATATGACTCACTTATCACTTATAAATATTTGCCTCAACTCCTCCTTCATTAGAACAAAACAATGAAGTGATAAGAAATTAGTTGCAAATCTTGTAATACTAAGATGACATAAATTTTTATCATTGTGAAATCTTTTGTCATCAAATTCAGGACCTGTGCATGATTATATATGAATTTGATTACTTTTTTACTTTCTACACAGTTTCACCAATGATAAGAAAATATCTAGCATCTCTTATATTTTTGAATATCAAGTCAATGTGATGTGTAGTATAAAGAGTCCAACAAAAAAAATTATACCTATTTTGCAATCTTTTTATAGCTGCTTTGTAAGCAAAATCATATCAATAATGAATTGAATAATATTTTCTGACCCAACTTCATTCACAACTTCATCAAATATCAGAAACATAGTATTAGCATTTCTAACAAGGCCAGATGTATTAATAAACTTCAAAAATATTGTCCCTTTAGCAGAATAAACCAAATTATTAATAATAGACTCATGTTTTCTATTTGCCCAACTATCACACATGATTAAACACCCGTCAATTGCCCAAGTCATTCTTTTTTCATCCTAATAACTATTTATTTTATAAACAAAGTTATTTAAAAGTTTACCTATATAGTCATCAATTGAAGGATCCTTATACTGTTGGATCCCGAATCCGAAAATCCGGAACCCAACTACTTAAACCGAACCTTCATACTTATCTCCGATTATGGG
>JAOSBM010000001.1:2055203-2068968 GCA_027568955.1 Erythroxylum tenue
TTTTGTTCTTAACATATTTTATTAATGAATTTATAACACTTATAAATAAGAATTATAAATAAATTTAATATTATATTTAATATTAGGCTCATTTTAAATGACTCAATGAGATCTTTGTAATGATATATTTTGTGTAAAGTAATAAATATGTTAACTTTAATTATTTAGTACATTATGTAAATAAATTCATTTGAGAAAAAGACATAAAAGGAAAATGTTAAAAAATAAAAGGATAAAGTTGTCTTTTTGTACTTTTGGTGCAATAAAATTTAGTGTGTTACTCCTATTCATTGCACCATTTTAGTGTATACTTTTGGTACCTTTTGGAGTGAATTTTTTGCACCAAAACACCGATTGGAGATGCCCTTGGTGATACGGTAAGACTTGAAAGATCGAGACATAATGCAAAATTCGATATTTCAATTTTCAACGGTCAATCAACACAACAGAATCGAGAATTCCAGATTCGCTGACACTCATTTTAAGTATTTCAACACATCAACAGTCCCAAGTCACAATACAACAGACTTTTGGCAACCTTGAGTTGAGGCAACTGGTATGACAGAGGATGACGGAGGAGGACGAAAGTGGAGGAAGACAACGAGCTACGTGGGTAGATCTGTGTGGGAGGCTGGGATGCTGAAAGACGGGCTGTGTAGTGTAGACTGCGACGGATTGGTTGCGACGTAGGAGACAAGCTGTGCGATCATCAATAACTGGAGTGACGGAGTGAGGCTAAGAGCTCGAGGAGAGTGCGAGTAAGCACTGAGTAGAGAAGATTGCAGACGAACAGAGCCAAAGAGTGAGGCGGTGAGCAGAGGTGCGTAGGCGGGAAAAAAATGACGCGGGAGAGGAGAGTGTCTGCATTAGATTCAATTTAGGTTAATTGAAATTTTTTTAAAAAAAGTGGTCCTCCAATTTTTGAATTTGACCAAGTTACATGTTAGGTAAAAAGCAACAATGAATCGCCGTCTGTGGGGATCGAACCCACGACCACATGGTTAAAAGCCATGCGCTCTACCGCTGAGCTAAGACGGCCTGCCTGACGTTAGTCATCGTAGAGAATTGTTACTTGATCGGAAAACATTCCAATGGGGTCCCATCCTTTAGAAAGTGAGCATTGAGGTGCATTAAATGATACCCAAGGTGTCCAATCCAATCATCCATCTAATTACCTCCCGAAACGTGTACTTTTGCAATAAATTGAGTATTTAATATTTATTAGGAAGGACTTTTAGTTTTTTTTTTTTGGTCGAAAAGAAAGGACTTTTAGTTCACTATTGGCTTTTGATGAATCTGCTAGTGGGCGCCAGGTGTCCAGTTTACAGCGACCATATCTCTTTCTCTTATCCTAAACATTTTGAAGTTTGAACCTAGATGTTTTAATTTATTTAATAGTTTTATATTTTAAAATTATTAATTAATTAGTCAATTTTATTAATTTATTAATTTTTATTCTTCAATCTTTTCTTGGTTAAACTTTAAATTATAAAAATAATATTTTTTAATCATATTTTAAAATTTTTAATTTTATTCAACAGTCTGATATCAATTAAACCTTTTAAATTTTAAACGTATTGATTTACTAGTTAGCTTTCGATATGATTTTTAATATATTAATTTTTCTTTTCATGTCACTTTCTATGTCAAGAAAAATGAGAAGAAAAAGATATTAGTATACTTATAATTTCTTAATTCAATAAAAAAGAAAAGAGATTAGTGTCAACTTAGATTGAAGTTTATTGTCTCTTCTATGTTTAATTTGACCCAAAATATTTTTTTTTCTATTTTTATTACATTTATACTTTTAATTCATAAGTTTAATTTTTTTAACATTTGCATCTCATATTTGTTATACTTATATTTAATATAATAGAGTAATTATATGGTTATTATTTAGTGATTATTAATAATCATTATCTTCGTTATCATCATCGCACCCAATCTGAAATCTCGTAATAGAACAGGATCTAAAGAAGTCACATAATACGCAACCTTACTCTTATATAATAGAGAGGTTATTTTCGGTAATTATTCATATTAAAATTATTAGGTAAGTCTAAACATAAACTAATGGAAGTGGCCCCCATCCTCATCAAGGAACGTGTTTCTTTGTTGTCCCATTAGAGGAGATGGAGCCAACATGCTAATGAGCTCTTTTCTGCTAGGAAAGTTGTAGGCAACTTTACGACAATGGGGACACATGCCAAACGCTTGATTGACATGCACAACTCACCCCCATAGCTGCCTCTTATCTTGTTTTGTTCCTTAATCAATGCAGCCAAGCCAACTATAGTTTCAGTTTCACAACTTTTAGGGTTTGGCTCCTTATCTGATACCAAGGGTTGTTTAGGTTACACATTGGTTGAACCAACACAAAGGGTTTGAGTCATTTTAGGAAGACACAATGAAGCCTAGATGCAATTCTAAGTGAGTTTCCATATATGATTCACGTTGTTCATGGAAAGCAAGACTTTGACTTCAGCGCGCAAACGACGCAAAGGTTGAAACTTGGGAACTACCTAAATGCAGGAAAAGCAATTCAAAGAAGCAAAGGATGTCAAGTTGCTGACCCAAGATATGCGCTAGTCAATAGCAAACAAAAACGCGTTTAAACTTTAGGTCTTAGATCAGAGATATTATTATAATATTATAAGTTATTATCAAAATGTTATTAAGACGTGGCCCGTTTAGTCGGCGGAAAAGTAAAATGAATTTAAAATATGATTCTTTGAAAAATAAATCTATAAGAAAGTAAGGTATTCACATATTTGTATATTTATAAAAATTCTAATAGAAAAGTTAGGTAGATTCTTATTACAGTGTTTGGTATGTAACAGTATTTTATAAAATATAACTTAATTTTGACTTGTGTTTTTAATTATATCCCTACAAACAGAATAAAAATTGAAATCGTTAAATAAGGAAAAATATAAACTTGAAGATTGTCGATTGAAACTTCTGAGCAAAAATATTTAAAATCCAAATACTGATCGATACTTTTGTTCTTAATAATTAAATATGAATATTTTATTATTATTATTATTATTATTATTATTATTATTTAATACCAAATATTAGCATAATTATTAAGTTTGTTTAATACCATACAAAACACACATAATAAGAAATTTCAATCTTATTTTGATTTTGATTTTTGATTTTTTTTATTCCGATTCTTTTGTTACTGGTCACCAAACGAGACCGAAAAGGCATAAGTTTAATAATTAAGGGAGTTCCAATTAATTCATTTCATATCTTTATAATGGAAAATCCTATTTCTTATATTTATATTTATATTTTCTACTCTTTAACTTGCATCACTATATATTTTTATGTCATATCTACATGTGGATCTACGGGAAACAACTTCTCTACTATATAAGGGTAAGGCTGCGTACTATCAGACCTTCTTAAACCCCACTTCACTATGGAACTTCAGACTGAGTGTGATAATGACTTAAAAATTCCTAAATACACGAAATTATGTGATAAGGTAATATTAAATAATTTTAATTAGTAAAAAAGATGAGTATGTTAAGCAACCTAAAACTCCCTAATTAGACCAGGAGAGTGAAAAGAAGTATAGGTTTCTTTTGTTAAACGTTGCGAACTTTAAAAGAAGAATTAGTGGAAATGTAGGTAAGTTCTTTGATTTGCATGATGAACACTTTAAGAACAAATGAATAATCCACCAAGCCAATGTAGCTTAAGATTGTCAAAGATCCACACATGTATTAGGGTAGAGTGTAGAGTCTATTAATAAAAATTAGGCTTGAGTTTAATCATTGCTAAAAATAACTAGAACTAACCTTGCGATTAGTTAGCCCTTACTATTTATTAATCGTTTAACATTTTCACTTTTAATCAATGTGGTATACTCTAATACTCCCCCTCAAGTGTAATTTGGGCTGGATTGTGGGATTCTCTAACACTTTTCCTCAAATATAATGGAGATTAGACATCTAATTGTTACTTGAAATAAACACATCATTAACTAAATTGGGTCGTTGAGATTGGACATTCATACGGACAACTAAGAAATTGAAAATTTGGACCAAACTTGCTCTGATATGTCATATTAAAAATTTTAATATGGGTAGAGTAAAGAGCTTATTAACAAGAATTGAGTTTGGGTCTACCCATTATTAAAATAACTAAAACTAGTCTTTTAGTTAGTTAGCTCTTAATATTTATTAATTCTCTAACATTTTTACTTTTAATCAATGTGAGACATTCTAATATTCCCTTCAAGTGCAACTGGATTAGACATCCAGTTTTTATTTGAAATAAATGAAGCGTTAATTAGATTGGACTGCTGAAACTGAATATTTAAATAATACTCCCTCCAATTCATAATAAGTGTCGTTTTAGGAGAATGCATACTTATTAAGAAAGTTAATGAAATATCTAATATACCCTTATTAATTACATGTTAAAGTGCCTTGAAAATATAATATGTGTAATCTGTGTAATTAAGATGTGAGAGAAATTAAAGGGTAATTTTAGAAGTCAAATCATAAATATGCATAAAAAGTCACAAACGATACTTATTTTGAATAATTAAAATTCCTCTAAAACGACACTTATTATGAATTAGAGGGAGTATGATTAAAGTGTAGAATTTATCAACAAAATTAAGCTTAAGTCTAACTATTCTCAAAATGATTAAAATTAACTTTTTGATCGGTTGGGTAGTTGACCCTCAACATGGAACACTATAGCGACACGAACTTCTTACTGTTCTGAGACATTAATAACTCAGTCATTAAAGGGGGGGCTTCAAGAAACGAGTTACAACATGGGAATTAATGCCAACGTACACTTAGCACTAGCAGGACTAACTACTACACTTGAAAAGCCTGGTCGATCCTGAGGATTAAAGTGGTCAGAGAGTTATTAATCTTGATCGTAAAACGTGGAGTCTCGGCGACACGTGCGTGATCAGAGCAGGGCATTTGTGGCAGACGTTCTCGTGGAAAAAGCAAGTCAAGAGTGTGTGGTTAGACTTTGAAAATTTTGATCACCAGGTTCAGGTAGGGTAGATTAATTCTAGTGGATCATCATTCAAAAAGTTCATTCCTCGTTC
Source organism: Erythroxylum tenue (assembly GCA_027568955.1). Taxonomy (NCBI): domain Eukaryota; kingdom Viridiplantae; phylum Streptophyta; class Magnoliopsida; order Malpighiales; family Erythroxylaceae; genus Erythroxylum; species Erythroxylum tenue. The sequence goes on from JAOSBM010000001.1 coordinate 2,060,293, forward strand.
TTCTTTTTCTAGACGATAAGTACCTCCACTCAAACGTGTCGTGATGGTTTGGAAAATTTTCCATGTCTTAATTCATGTGGACTTTGAACTTGAAATTTAGAAGTTTTTAAATTATATTTATGTGTGTGTTAAATAAAATTTTTACGTAGCTTGGTCCATTGTAATGTTCTGAAAATCAGACCGATCATCAAATCAGTGACCTTACGAACCGGTTCAACCACCGGTCGAACCGGTGTGACGTAATAATTATGTAATAATTATATTTAATTATATATAATATTAAAAATATTAAAAAATATATTAAAAAAAAAAAAAAATTGTCAGACCGGTCAATTGACCGGTTCAGACTGGTCCAATTGATGACCGATTTTAAAGGATAAACCGGACCGAACCACCGACCAGTCACCGATCGGACCGACCGGTCTGGTCCAATTTTCAAAATCTTGGTCCATTGTATAGCATGTTCATCCATGTTATGAGATTGAACGATGAGGACCTCGGAGAACCAATCAAGTGATGATATGAAAACGATACCTAAAAAGGCTTTGCATAGCAATGGCACGTCGACCCCTTTTTCATTACTCCTGTCACAACTTTATCTCATTCTATCTTAGCCATTTATTTATATAAGATTGGTCCATTGCATAGTAGAAAGTTCATCCATGTTATGAGATTGAACAATGAGGATCTCGGAGAACTAATCAAGTGATGATAAGAAAACGATACCTAAAAATGGTTTGCATAGCAATGACACACCTCCTATTTCTATATCTCTGTCCCAATCCTGTCTCATTCTATTTTAGCCATCTATTTATGTAGAGTTGGTCCATTGCATAGTAGCAAGTTCATCCATGTTATGAGATCGAACAATGAGGACCTCGGAGAACCATTCAAGTGATGATATGAAAAAGATTCTTGAAAAGGGTTTGCATAGCAATGGCTGTAGTTGACCAACTGTCCTGCCACGAGAGTTTCAGGAAAGCTGAACCACAGTTTGGCATAGACCATAAAAAAGGTACGGATCCTTCAAAAGCAATCACAAGAAATGAACTAAAAGGGGATACGTAATAAAAAGAAGGAAGAAAAGGTGGTTTGTCCTTAATCAAGCTTAAAGTGTGAGAAAAAGGGAATGTTAGGTTGATAATTGTTATATTGTTAACATAGGAAGGTTCGTAAGTTCAGAAAGTGGAGTTAGGCACTTGGGGGTGTCAATCGCAAACAAGATTTTCTATATCCATATCCTTGTATTAAGATCTACATATTTGTGTGGACGAGATCGTATGGTGTAGGGCTGGTGTAAGGTTATGAGTACAGAAGATTTGATCCCGTCAATCGCAGAGTTTTTTTTTTTCAAATAGGTTAAAAAATTGATTTTCTCTTTAATTTAAGAAATTAAAAAATCTAAAATTTTTAAAATTTCAATTTTTAGAATTTTTTGTTAAAATTAATAACTAAATACAGACATTACGAATGTTATATTTGAACTAACTAAATATTATTTAGCTAATGATTTAGCTTAACTCTAAACTTGAACCAAACTAATTAAATCTAACTCAAACTAATAATGTATTATAATTATCTCAAATTATTAACTTAAGTTAAATTTAATTATTTTGGTCGAGTTTAATAATTAAGTTGAGTTACCATATCAGTGACTTTGGATTAATTCATGTTTAATTTATAAATGCATATATTTCGTCGTTTTTTAATCAAAATCGAAAAAAAAAAATTTTATTGAAATACTAAAAATTAAAATGAGTTTTTTATAATTTTAAAAATTAAAAAATTTTCTATTTTTTTAAATTATAAAAGAGGTCGAAGTGTTTTTAGCCAATCAAATAAAATGATATGTTGGTGAACTCTACTTATAAGATTAGCGCAACAAATTAAGGTCTATGGTCCAATGTGTGCTAGGCCCTGGTACGAAGTTCATTCCTAAGCCTCGTTGTGAAATTTCTCCTTTTCCAATTTATTGTTATAGGCTTATAGCCTATGTTCATTAATCCGGTCCAGAGTTGATCTAGGGTCAATTTGAGATCAATCAACAAATGCAAAATTTGAATAAATATTTTAGTATGATTATCTAAATGTCAATCAGATTATTAAGAGTTTCTTTTAAAAAAAGTTTGCATAACAGTTAAAAATACAATAAAATGTAATTTTTTTTATAGTATCTTGATAAAGGAGCTGTACTTTTAGGCAATGTTTTAAAAACGGACCGAGCAGTAAAACGTAAAATTTAAAGTTTAAAAGATTTAATCAGTATTAGACTGTTATGAAATTGGTTAAAAATTGAATAAAGTTAAAAATTTTAAATTATAATTGAAGAATATTGTCCTTATATATCGAAGAATTTGTAGTTTAATTTAAAAAGTAAAAAGTAAAATAAAAATTAAATTTATTTTAATTTATAATTAACTAATTAATTAATAAATTGATCAGTTTTTAATAACATAATTTATTAAAATAAATCAAACAAAAAAATTAAAAATTGAGCAAAAAGACTAATCAGTTCAAAATTTTTATAGTTGAAATGATCAAATCATAAATTGTAATTCCGAGGTTTTTAAAACTATTCATAAGGTCCCTCTGGATTTGATGTGACCTTAATTATTGTGTTTGGTAGGCCTGACTACATGTATGATACAACCTTACAAAACGGAAACAGTCTGTTATCTGTAAATGTTCAGACATGCTGCCATTTTCGAACTTGTCTAGGCTTTGGATCCCCTTTGTTCAAGTCCTCATTGCTTGTTCATCAAAAGCAATCACATGAATGTCTTTCACATGTTGCAAATGATCACAAGCAACGGACTAGAAAACCAGTAAAAGTGGAAAAAGGGTATATCATCACATCGAGATCAAAAGAATCAAAGGCTTAAAGGTCGAATGCAAGTTCAGAGAAGAAAGAAAGTACCAAGTACTGTACTTCTAAACTGTAGTTCTGTTTAGAATTGTAACAGCAGTAAAGGAATTAACACGAAATTGAAACTTGGAATACTGAGTTTAACCATGTTTATCACGAGTGATGTGACATCTTATCAGGAATGAATTGAATTATGCGAGGGAATATTTTTTTTTTTGCGTGATTTCACTTTGTCATTGTCAATCAAATCATGGGGTATTGGAGAAAGATGTTGTGACCCTAAAAGATTTCAGAAACTGAGCACGGCTTAATGAGGTAAGTGATGACATTTGTCTTGGAAACTGTTTGTTCATTGGACTTTTACTTCTGATGACTTCACACATTCTCAGGATTCATAAAGCGCAAGAGTATTTTAAGTTGGTTGGTCTGATAATTTCATTCATCGACCATCTTCTCTGACAACATTTTGATATGTATGGAATCTGGACAAGACTGTATTTTGGATATGTTGGTCTTCATCATTCATTCACACCATTCGATGCTTTAATCACATAATCTGAGGAATGGCGTCTCAGGACTTGTGGACCATAGCTAGAAGAACTATGGGAATGCAAAAAGACTCAAGTGGATCATATTAGTTGACCCTGGTCAGTCTCATGAAACTCCATGAAAATAATAGTTCAGAGTCAGACACCACGCTTCTTGTTGCTATTTGAAATGGCTCCATTTTCGTCTTCTTTTGTTGCATCTGATGAGTCTATTTTTGAGTCTCTGCAGGCGCACTTAAAAAAGATAAAGAACATATCACATCAGGACGAAGTTGCTAGCTAGTTTTTTCTTTAGGAAATTTCCACTACCTTTGTGATAGTGGAGAATCCCACACTAATTGAACTTACATGGTATAGCAGAACCTCCTCAAGTATAATTACGATCAAGCAAGCTTTTGGCTATGCACTGTATCCACTGATAAGCAATGAAAAAGGAATTGGTTCAAGCAGAATTTGGTAGTGGTTATTCTTTCTCATTCTGAAAAGAACTGCACTGGAATTACATGGCTGAGATGTTATATATGGAAAATACAAAGTAGATCAATGACACATTGCTTATGTCATCTTTGACGTGAAAATTGGAGCAATGAACACCATTATTGTTTGTAGTTATTTTTCTGTATCTTTTCCAGATTCCTGAGGCCATATTCTTCTCATCTTTCTTTCCATGCTTTTAGACTTGTGTGATCTCCATACATGGGATGGGACCCTTTAAAGAAAAATAATGAATGTAGCAGACCTAACCTTTGCTTAAATGACTTTTGATTCACATGTCCTTCTGGTTAAAGAGAAAGGTTACTTCGATAACACTTCCTTCTTTTCTTCTTCTTGCAGCCTTACTTGAACTTGATACATGAATTTTCTTGTTCCTTGAAAGAAAGTAAGACACTTGCTTGGGAAGAACTTGCCATTTAGGTAGACTAATCAGTCACTGACACACTTTTGACCATAAAGATCAAATGAATGTGTTCACTGCGCCTTTTTCACTCAAAATCTTTCTTGAATAACAAGGCTACAAAGGTCTTGGCAGGACATTTATCTACTGATTTAGGTAAGATCTTCTCTTCTAATAGCCTGTTCAGAATACGACTTAGTGTGTAATATTCTTCCTTTAATTTCTTGCAGCGGACAAGTGGAATGTATGGCAATCAGATAGCAAATGCTTTAGAGACCAATCATTGGATTTTGATTCCAGTGATCAAATCTCATGACCACAACCCGATAAATCAGAAGATCGATCTGATTCGATCAACTTTTTCAATTTCCTGTTGGCCATTTTTAACTTTCCCTTTTCATTCTCTTGTTATAATTTCTGCTTTCGTACGTAAATTTCTTTGGCCTTTGGAGTATATTTCTCTAAGGGAGTCTTATGTAGAACAGCACACAGATGATTTCTTTAACATGCCAAGCCAATCGGTCGCTTCTTGTAATTAACTTGCAACAACAATAACACCTAGTATAAATTTCGCTGATACGTGAGGTCTGGACAGATCTAGTAGTACGCAGCCTTACCTAACTAGTTAACAGGCTTTTCTAAATAAATTTAAATGTGTTTGTCCTTTATTACAACTAACATAAGATGCTGGTTCTGTTTCAACATGTTAGTTGTGTTGCTTTGTATCAACATCCATCATTATTGCAGGTTTATCTTGTTACTTACTTTACCTTATCATAATCCTAACGGAAGGAGGAAACTTCACATGTTTTTATCTTCCATTGTATAGGAAGGCTGATTTGATTACCTTATATTTAGAGTACTTTCTAAGAAAGATGAGGTAAGTTTAGGTCCTAAAATCTAATGTTTGATTCTTTGATTCCTCTAACCCCACAAACAACAAATAGAATCTGCCAATTGAACTGCACCCTACTCAGAAAAGCAGCAAAGGAAACATATATTTGAAAAAGAAATGAATTCTTATCTGGTCTGGTGATCTCTTTCAATCACCAAAAAGAAATGTCCATTATAGCATTTTTCAATCAAGTCGTTAAATTTTCTTTTTCTTTCTTCAAAGTTTCTCCTAGAATTATTCATCATGGTGGGGCTTACCTAACACTCAGCAGGGAATCAAGAACAAGAGGAAGGGGAGGGATATGAAAACAGCAAGATAAAAACAAACCATACACTTTTTTCCTCTTTTCTCTCCTTTTGAGAGACCTAAAATTAAACTGTGTTGCTTTCTTTATTCTGCTGCATCATAGATTCTTTCCCATCCTTCTTTCAAGTCAAAGAAGAAAGAACAAAATTTTAGAAAGAAAAAAAAATTAGTGTGAAATGGGGAAGATAAGAGAAAGGAAGAGGCACAGCTCATGGCATATATTCCCTCACAACATAACCCCACTTATGTTTCCAGATATGGAGTGAGGAACATAGGACAACCAAACTGCTTCAGGTTTTATAAAGATAACTCCTCCATTTCAGTTGCTACATATTAAAAGCATTAGCTGAAAAAGGAATCACAAATTCACAACTCATATACATGTTTCAATCTTCCACTTGGTTGTCATCATCAAAACAGAAATGGGTATGCAAAATCAGAACATGAACTTGGTTTTATCCACTGATGCAAAGCCTAGACTGAAATGGACCCCAGAGCTCCACCAAAGGTTTATCGAAGCAGTCAATCAACTGGGAGGTGCAGACAGTTGAGTATACGATTTCTTCATAATCATCTTTTTCTTTGATCATCTCTCATTTGGGAAACATCAGAAAATATTCTTTTTGCATTGACAGAGGCTACACCGAAGTGTCTGATGAGGGTCATGGGAATTCATGGACTTACTTTGTACCATCTTAAGAGCCATTTACAGGCAAACTCTCTTTATATTATAGTTGTTGTAAGTTTTGGTCTCTGTTCAAACAGGAGTTTCTTACTGTATTTCATCTTCTTGGTGCAGAAGTATAGGCTAGGGAAGATTCAACAGCCGCACAAAAGCATTGAAAACAAACAAGAAGGTGACTTTACTGCACAAGATTTGGTCTTTATCATGATTGCTATTTCCGTATATGATGTTTAAAATTGCGTTGAATACAGAAAATAAAGAGATTCAAATTAACGATGATCGTTTCAGTAAGGGAACCGATGGGGGAATGCGCCCTCCGATTACCGAGTAATCAGACATATCTTGATCTTCCTTTCGATTAATTTTCATTCAAATAATTGTGCATACAGTCCTCAACTAATTTCAATTTTCGTGCATCGCACCAGAGTGCAGATTGCAGAGGCAATCCAAATGCAGATAGAAGTGCAGAGGAAACTTCATGAACAGATCGAGGTACAACCTTGGAACCGATTTCATTCCCATTTTCATTGTTCCTTATCGTGTTGTTTTTCCTAGCAATTCATTGAATTTCAGGTGCAAAGACATTTGCAGCTGAGAATAGAAGCTCAAGCGAAGTACTTACAGTCAGTATTGAAGAAAGCACAAGATACAATTACTGGCTGTAATTCTTCTTCTGGGGGAATAGAGCTTGCAAAATCTCAACTCTCTCGATTAGTGTCAATGGTTGGCAGAGGGTGTCCAAGTTCGGAAACCTCAGAATTGACAGAAGCAGGAGGTTCAAGCTTGAAGGAAGCAGAAACCAAAAACTTAACAAGCACAGTGTGCTCAATGGAAAGCTCCTTAACATCATCCGACAGCTCTGGAAGAAAGGTAGACATACAACAAAATAATGCAATCTGCAAGGTCAACTCAGCTTCTGTTGAGCTTCTTTTAATGGACATTCACCCACAAGAAGACTATGTATTTCCCACTGGTACTTTAAGCAATCAAGTGAAGAAGAGAAGTGACAGTAAAGTTTCTGATAGCACTTGTGTGGCTAAGAGACCAAAAGGTAGTGAGCAGTTGAAAGAATGTTGGTTACAGGGTACACTCGATCTGAATAGGCAATATCCAAATGACATTGAGACTTGAACTCCATAGATACAGGAAGGGTGGGTTTAGTGGTTATAGTAGAGTACATGTCTTGTTTATAAAGCTATGTATATTGGCATCTTCAGAAAATTTTTACCCTATATCCGTATAAAGAAGATTGGTATATGGTTTGGTTTCTTCTTCGTCTTGTATCTAGCTATGCACCTGTTACTTGCGAGCACCGGCGGAGTCAGGAATTTAAGACAGAAGGGCCCAAATAAAATATAGATTTTATAAAAATTTTATATCAAAACTAAATACAAAATAAAGTTTTATTAAGAATATAAAATAGTAAAACTTACAATAATCCTCACCTATTTTTCATATATTGAAATCTTTTCATAACAAAATCATTGTCAATATTTGCAAATACATATCTTTCAATGTAACACACTAAACAATCATTCAATAGGTCATCTCTCATTTTATTACGAAATGAACTCTTGATAATTTTCATTGCGAAAAAAGCTCTTTTTACTGTGGCTGTAACAATTGGTAAAAGTAATGACAATTTGACTAACAAATAAACCAAAGGAAATACATGATGCTTTCTTGTAACCACTATTTTTTTAGCAAGGTTTCCAATTCCACTCAATTCAGAGAAATTCTTATCTATACACACATCAATGATAAAATTCCTAAGTTGATATTCAACTTCAATTAAAGCAATAGTAAGAAACTCTAATGGATAGAATTTTGCAAGTTCAATCAATTTGTCAATGTCAAATGCAGAAAAGGAGTCTAGTTTGTGCGTTTTACACATGAAAATTAAAAATTGAAAAGTAGGATGAAAATAAAGTTTGATCCGACGAAGAAAGTTAAGTTACTAATAAGAGGACTAAGATGCTAATAGGAAATTGTTTGTTTCTGCTTATTAAGTCTATATTTTTTATTCGAAGGAGAAGGATGATAATCTGGGGCTGGAAAAAAAGTATAGTCTTCAAATTCCACACAATCTTTTAATGTGAATAATAGTTACCAAGAGAAAGTTGATGAAATTCTTCCGTAAACTTTTATTATCCCAAGTTGTTTGTGAAAGATCATATCTGAACACAAACATGAAAGAGCTGACTTTATAGATGATACATACATCGGTCCTGAACAAATACCATTGAAGAGTAAGTCCCGATATTTCAATCTGTAACAGGGGCTGAGGGAAAAATCAACATTCTAAATACTACCTAAGCAATTTATTGATAAGAAAATTGAAATTCATTACCCTTATCAAGGGAGGTTTTATTATCTATAGAATCTTCACTTTCCTTTGTAGTTATTGTTGGGAATTTAGACCTCCCAAACCCACACCCAAGGATATTTAATAGACAAAAATATCAGAAAATAATAACACAA
>JAOSBM010000001.1:2069523-2080379 GCA_027568955.1 Erythroxylum tenue
AATCAATCTCTTTCTATTTAATCTCCTAAAATTCATCATTTTTCATAAACATGAAACTAATTGTCTTTGGAATCCAACGCTTCAAAAATCGAGTCAATCGGATGTCGGATGAAGGAATTATAAGCGAAAGATTGAAAAAGGGTCGGATTGAAAACCAAAGCACAGAACTTCAATTAGACAAACATAATCGAATTTTCCAAAAATCGTAATTCTTGATTCCGAACTCGGAATTTGACAAATTTGGTGTCCATAGAAAGATAAAAGGAAGCTACACAACTTTCCTGAAGAACAGAAGAATTAATTTGTCCTCTAAGAGAGTCAATTTTCCAGTCAAAAGTTTTGTCTACTTATGATTATACTAACCAGTACGGAAACTTGTAAAAATCATAACTCCTAGTCCCGATTTCGAAAAATAGCATACTTTATGGCGACAGAAATCTTTCAACAAACACTACAAGTTTTCAGTAGATCCTTTTCTCCAATTTTTGCCTAAATTAAAGTCAATTCTCTATGACCAAAAAGTCAAACTTTCTAAATTCTTCACATTTTCACACTTTTCTCTTTATTTCTTACTTTTTAACTTCCAATTCAATCAACTCATCCACTTGAACTTTTAGAACTCATCAAATCTCCACAATTTATCCGAAACATCGAAAACCCATAATTCTTTTCTCATAATTTTCTTAAAACATAAATACTTCCATTACACAATGTATATATAAAACACTGATTTTATATCATTTCTTATTTCTAAATTCCACTGAAAAATCGGGGTTCAACAGTTACCACCAAATAGGTTCCATCACCACATAATGTTGGATCTGGGGAGCCCATTTATATGGGAGATCTTCAATATGGGCTTAGTGAGGGAACATATTCATGGGCTTTGACATCACACTTCAACTTAAAACCTTAAGATATTAGGTTTATGGGTCATTTCTACTTATATGTCCTTCACTAGCTCCATCTCTTTCCAATGTAGAGTTCCTATTCACACTTGACATCTAAACAATCTCCCTCTCAAGTGTGAACTTCCACATTGGGCTTGGACTCTCCCTTGAGCGAAAGCCTTTTTGCTTAGCAGCTCGAATATATGGCATCACCAAGAGCCCTTCTACTCTACTGGTCTGGGCCCATCAGGACTCTCCTTGCTCTTTTTCGTGAGGAAGCAACCACGGGATCCGACTACTGTCTCCATACTCGTCCCTTACCGAACCATCGGCTCTGATACCACTTGTTGGATCTGGGGAGCCTACTTATATGGGAGATCTTCAATATGGGCCTAGTGAGGGAACATATTCATGGGCTTTGACACCATACTTCAACTTAAAACCTTAAGACATTATATTTATGGGTCATTTATACTTATATGTCCTTCACTAGCTCTATCTCTTTCCAATGTGGGATTCCTACTCATACTTGACATCCCAACACAGAATACCTTTGAAGGAGGGCACAGAAGCAATGAATATCAGACCCTATCTATATTCAGGAATGCAGAAGAACGTTGTTGAAGATTTAGCTGAAGATATGTTACAACAAGGTATTAGAGTTTGAGCTTGTTTTCAGCTCCGGTGATTTTAGTCAAAAAGAATGATGGCTATTGGAGGTTTTGAGTAGATTATCAGTCTCTTAACTAGTGTACCATTAAAGATAAATTTCCAATTCCTCTAGTGGAGGAGTTGTTTGACGAATTGCATGGAGCTTGCTGTTTTTCAAAATTAGACTTAAGAGCTTAATACCATCAAATATGTGTTCATGAGGATGATATCTATAAGACAATTTTCCGAACTCATGAGGGGGATTACAAGTTTATGGTGATGCCATTTGGATTGAAAAATGCACCGACGACATTCCAAAGTCTAATGAATCATATATTCAAGCTGCATCTGAGAAGGTTTGTTCTCGTTTTTTCAATGATATACTAATTTACAGCAGCGATTATGACTTACACCTACAACACTTACAATTGGTTTTGGGGATTTTAAAGAACCAACAATTGTATTTGAAATTGTCCAAATGCTCCTTTGGTGTGCCCCGAGTAGAATATTTGGGCCATTTTATTAGTGGACTATCCACAGATCCTCTGAAAATTAAAGCTGTTACGGACTGGCCTCAACCTTGGACTGTTAAGCAGTCGAGGGGATTTCTGGGTTTGTGTGGGTAGGTTCATTAAGAGCTACGGTCAAATAAGTACACCTCTTACCAACTTGTTAAAGAAGGATTCTTTTCTATGGGATGAGCAAGCAACAGTGGCCTTCTTGGCGTTAAAACATGCGTTAACTTCTGCCCCCTATATTGGCTTTACCTAATTTCCAGGAGTTTGTTGTAGAAGCAGACGCGAGTGGTGAAGGCGTGGGTGCGGTTTTGATGCAGTTCAACCATCCCATTGCCTTTGTCAGTAAATCCTTGTCAAACAAGTACAGGCATTGCTCGGTGTATGAAAAAGAGTACATCGCCATTGTCATGGCTGTGAAACAGTGGACACATTATTTGGCGGTCGACATTTCGTTATTCAAACTGACCATCGTAGCTTAAAATACTTGATGGATCAACGTATAAATACTCCATTTCGGCAGAGTTGGTTAGCCAAGCTTTTGGGTTATGATTTTTCTATCCGATATAAGAAGGGAAGTGAAAATTCTGCAGCAGATTCCTTATCGAGAGTCATGAACACTGAGCGTTTCGTTTTATCCCTTTCTTATGTTCAAACTGACTTGTTGTCGGAAATTAAAGAGAGTTGGCAGTCTGATCCTAATATTCAGAAATTGATTCAACAGTTATAGAGAGGGGAGTATAATGGTTCTGTTTATTCTTGGACAAAGGATATTCTAAGGTGGAAGGGACGCATTGTGGTGGGAAACTCGAGTGTTCTAAGACAGAAATTAATTGAGATTTCCCATGTTTCTTCATTGGGAGGCCATTCGGGGTGGCTGGGTCCTTATAAACGGATGAGCGTTTATTTTTCTGGAGATGACTACAGAAAGATCTTAGGGAATTCGTTCGAAATTGTGATGTCTGCCAACGGAATAAACATGAAACAGTTGCACCTCCCGGTCTACTGTGGCCTCTGCCCATTCGACATCAGGTTTGGACTGATCTCAGTATGGATTTTATAGACGGTTTACCGGTGTCTGATAGCTTTACAATCATATACTCCATTATTGATCGTTTGAGCAAATACACTCACTTTATTCCTCTCCGTCACCCATATACAGCTGAAAAGTTGCTAAATCCTTTATGGATCATATCTTCAAACTGCATGGGATGCCGCAGACTGTAGTTAGCGACAGGAATCCTATTATTGAATTTTTAATATGGACAGAATGTAGAGTCCACTATCAAGAATTAGGCTTGGGTCAACCATTGTCTAAGTAACTAGAACTAATTGTTTGGATAGTTGACCCTTACCACTTATAAACTCTTTAACATTTTCATGTCTAGGCAATATGAGACACTCTAACACTCCCCCTCAAGTGCAACTGGGGCTGAACATCCAGTTGTCACTTGAAATATAAGCAGTGGTAACCGGACCGGGCCGCTGGGGCTGGACAACCAGACGGACAACCGGAAAATTAATAATCCAAACCAAACATGCTCTGGTACCATATTGAATTTTCAATATGGGCAGAGTGTAGAGTCCACTAACAAAAATTGGGCTTGGGTCAACCATTGTCTAAATAACTATAACTAGTTGTTTGGATAGTTGACCCTTACCACTTATGAATTCTTTAACATTTTCATTTCTAGGCAATATGGACACTCTAATACCTATTTTACCTGCAATTTATGGAGTGAATTATTCCAGTTGCAGGGTGTGCGATTGCCGTTTTCCACAGCTTATCATCCTCAAAGTGACCGCCAGACGGAAGTCCTCAACCGTACAGTGGAAACTTATCTTCGCTGTATGACGTCCGAATGCCCGACTAAATGGAGTAGATGGTTACCGTTAGCTGAATGTTGGTATAACACCTCCTTTCATTCGTCCAGTAACATTACCCCATTTCAGGTCGTTTATGGTGTCCCTCCCCCGGTGTATACACCTTACTTTGCCAGTGATTCTTCGGTTTTAGCAGTGGACCAAGTTATGGTTGATAGAGAGGCCATGTTCGAAATTTTACGGTTTCATTTACGACGAGCTAGCAACAGGATGAAACAAATAGCTGATAGACGTCGTTCGGAGAGAACATTTGAAGTTGCGATTTTGTATACTTGAAATTACAGTCGTGTAGTCAGCAGATTATTCAGAACCGCCAATCCCGGAAGTTAGTTGCTCTTTTCTACGAGCCTTTTCGAAGTTGTCAACAGATTGGGTTCGTGGCGTACAAGTTGGAGTTACCTGAGGATAGTTGAATCCACCCAACTTTTCATGTTTCTCAGTTGAAACGTCGGGTTTCGGATTCTAACGTCGTCTCCTCTGTGTTGCCACCATCCTTGTATTTTGTCCTGCGTGTTCCAGTCACAGTGTTGGACAGACGATTAGTCAATCATCATAACCGTCCGGCGGTTCAAATGTTGTTGCAGTGGTCCTCTTCAAAGGACAACGACACTTCCTGGGAGTTCTTGTATGACATCCAATGCGAACCTTGTGGACAAGGTTCTTGAGGGAGGAGGAATTGATAGGAGTAATAGTTGATGAAGTGAAACAAAGCTGCGGGAGGAAGAAGAATACCGAGACATTTAACCAAAACGAGGTCTTAAAATTCAGGAACAATCATTGTAAATAAGAATACGTCGTAGCATAGATTAGTTGATGAAATATACGTGTACTGTTGTAAATGGATATGCCGTTTAATAGAGTCGTTGGAGCGGTGAAGGAGGCAGAATGGAAAATACAGAAGCTTCTTACTTCTCTAGATTTCTTTCAATAAAAAACGAGGAGATTTCAGAGGTTCCCTTTGCTTGGTTTATGGAAATCCCTCGTATCAGAAAACCAGCAAGTTTTTGTTTGTGGCTCAAAGCTTCATCACTAAGTATGAGTTAAGTTTGTGAATAGTGTTGGATTGGTTGGGCCAAAGAGCTAGTGAGGGAAGCTAAAAGATCGGCTTAGTCCAAAATTATCTTGACACCTGAGTTGACAATGTGGCAATCTGTTGTTGAATTTGGCATTTCTGATGCGGGATTTCTACTACACAACGGATTCAATTGGGAACCTGTTGAAGGCACAAAGAGATTGGGCAAATATGGAACCAGGAACACCTCACCTGACCTTATGGCAAAAGGAAATTCAGCAATATTGCTGTTCTTTTCAGGGCAATTGTTAAAATGTTATCCTACATAGCTTTAAGGCCTTTAACCAACCCGTCAATCTAAATTCACGAGGTGATGTTACTTTGTAAACAGGTGCATTAGGGCAGTCCCCAAATCCTATTGACGAGCTGAGGAGAGGCCAAAACAACAATAAAAAAGACTAGTATTGCAGGATGCCAAAGCAGAACATCCATCCGCTTTCTCATTCACCCCAAGTTGCAGGCATTGCAAATGACCTCAAATTCATTATTGATGAGTACATAGCCTACTCTCAATCTGTCTGCGTTTTCCTGGTGACAGAACACCAAGACAATTTGATGTACAGTCTTATAGCTATCATGGAGGCTGCCTTGTTGGATCAGGGCTGATCCTGACAAGATAGTAGATGGGGCGAAGGGATTAGAAGTTAGATTGCTCAACTTTCTTGGAATCACAGGCACAAATTCTATGACTACCTTCTTGATGCTAGGAAAGTAGAAGGAATCAACCTATACCAAACTATGAGAGCTAAAGCTATATTTTCTGGGATTAAACTGAAACCAATTTAATGCATAAATGAATCTTTAATTCTCCTTCTGTAATTTGCGAGCTAAGCAATCCTGCTTTTGTTTAGCATGTCTCAATAATCTTGGGTTGTGAGTGAAAGTATATCATTTCAGGCAAAAGAACAACTCGGGATAATAATAACATATAAAGAAAAAGGTCCCTTATATATCTCATTGAAGAACACTTATGTTTTGCAGTAGTTATTTACACCTCAAGAAGGAGAAGAAAATGAAAAAATAATGCACAAAGAATATGTTCCCTAACCCTCTGTCTCATGATCAGCAATTGGAGTTGAAGAAGAAACATTGTTTGAAGAATCATTGGTAGTGGCTTGATTTGAATCCGCATTTGTCCTACTGTTGCCATTAAGAGAAAAACTGACCCAAATCTCTCTTCCAAATCTCCTCCTTTCTGCTTCATCTCTCTTCTTGCCCTCCTCCTCATCCACAGGCATTTCATACCTGCAAACAGGGCATGACCCATGTATCCCCAACCACTTCTCTATACAATTCGCATGAAACCTATGCTTGCAGGGCATTTCCTTAGCCACCCCACCAAGTTCCCACTCCTCTAAACAGATCACACATTCACCATCTTTAGCTTCACTTTCTCCGATCTCCACACTTGTCATGGCTTCTATTGAAGCCTTTGACGCTGGTGGCCGACCATTCTTTGTACCCAAGTCCCTAAGTAAAGAATTCAAGCTTTCAGCTCCTTCAAACACCACCATCCCCTGAGTAAAAGGGTTGATCAATATGATTCTTTCATTTGGGGTGGTTCTTTGTTGTGTTACCTGAACAGGGTCTTCTGGGTTAGGGCTTGGATTCTCCCCCTCGGCAACGGTCGCAGTGTCCGGTGAGG
This sequence comes from Erythroxylum tenue, assembly GCA_027568955.1. Taxonomy (NCBI): domain Eukaryota; kingdom Viridiplantae; phylum Streptophyta; class Magnoliopsida; order Malpighiales; family Erythroxylaceae; genus Erythroxylum; species Erythroxylum tenue. The sequence continues at coordinate 2,076,181 of JAOSBM010000001.1, forward strand.
AAGTGGCGGGGGCGGCGGTGAACCCCAATATGAAGGGTAGAAACAACGACAAGTCTCTGTGCCTGACTAGCCTTTCAAAAAATGATGACAGTTCAGCAAATTCAGGTGTTTGATCAGTCTCAGAAGCCATGAATTGAGAATTAGTGGATCAAAGACTGAAACTTTACTTCAAATGCAGAGAAAGGCAGAAACTTTGCTGCAAATTTGAGAGAAAAAGAAGCAGAAAGGAGGAGACTTTGTATGGTAGAAGGAAGATAATGAGACGTTCGGAGGTAGAGGAATGGGAAGAATATAAGGGGAAAGAGGTGAGAGCCCACATCGACATCACGACTGGAAGGTTGTGGAAAGATCTGGAATATGTGTATGTGTTTGAGTTTGAGTTGGAGTTTGGAACCTCTATTAATAATTGGTTGGCATGATAAGAAAGTTAAACCTACGTTCTTCTTTTTTCCCTTACATTTATTTTAACTATATATTAAAATTCGGATATTATTATTATTATTTTTATTTAGTACTTTTTTTAATAAATTATTCATGTTACTTACATCATTTTTATATTATTTTATTTATATGTGAGACTGTAGCTTTTTTATTATGTAAAAATAAGATTGTGTATTATCGAACTTTTTTAAATTTTATTTTATTACAAAATTTTGAATTGAACGACCCGCTTTGGGTCAAGTCTTTCGAGCTAAGTACTCTCAAGATTTTGCTTCCCGATGCCTTAGTGCATCCAGGAAGTTTTCTCATAGAATTTTGCAAGAAGTCACTCATTCTGGTACTGCTATGATCTTAGCATGTTTAACTTCGAAGTTCTGATAAGATTCGGTACGTTTGGATAGAAAAAACGCGTCTGTAAGAAAGAAATACGATAACAACGACAACGACGACGACCAGAATTATCTTCGGTTCTTGTTATTTGATGCTTATCCTTTCATTTCAAGAGAAGATATTTTGAGGCAAGTGGACAAATTGTGACTTGTATTTTATGTATTTATATAATGTTAGTCGACAGTTTTTGTCTATGTTGAAAATGCTGTAAATTTCGAAGAACTTTCGGGTAAAAGGACAAAGAAATGACAGTGATGATTAAAGCCGTATATATAATATCTGTAACTTATAAAACAAGCACAGTTTCGAGTTTATGTGTAAAATATAAAAATAAATTAAGTATATAATTAATTTTGTGTTTTGAGTTTTAAAAGAATTATAAAATTTATCATTATTCTAAAAATTCCATAACAAATTTTTTTATATTTTAATAAACGTGTGAGTTTTTTTTTTAATTTTCTTTTGAAAGCTGTTAAGTTTGTTGATTGGAGATTTGATGGATAGTGTTCTGAACATTTCCATGTTTCAAAACCTGCAAGTTTTGACTCCGATTTTTAAGCCTTTCTGCTTTCTTCACTTTCAGCTTTATGTTCTTATTTAACAGATTTGCTGCTTACTTTGTTTAAAACAATTATCTGAAAGGGAAGTCCAAAAATTTTAAGGGACGGTTGGTTCATGCCAAAGAATGGTAATAAGAATGAGAATGAATACAGTGAAAAATGATAATAAATATTATTATTATAATTACAATGGTTGACGAAAAGAAAGAAATGATTACCATTACCATTATCATTGATAGAAATTAGTTTATAAAAAATATTAAGAAATAAAAATTTATTATATTTTAATTAATTATATTGTAATTAATTAATTAAAATATTTTAAATAATAAATGAATTATTTTTAATTAATTAGTATTTAAAAAAATTTAAAAAAAGTCACTACAAAGTTTCATTCCAGTGCTAAATGGAAGGTATGAAAGATTTTCTATAAGTGGGATATTAAACTATTGCCCTTATAATGATAATCAACAACTAACCACTTACTTTTCATTCCTTACCCATCAACTTTCTCCCGAACTCATCAACCAAATACCTCTTAAATAAAAGTAGGCTAAAAAAGTAGTTCCATTCATCCAGCTTGAAAGGAAACTGCAATTTATTTAATGTATGGAAATCTTCTATGTCTATTCTTACCGTCTATTGATGACAGACAAGGGAAAGTAGTGGTGGTTTTTTGTTTAAAGTTGAAGTCCTATTAAAAGAGATAGCAATGAGGCTAGAGATAATGGGGTGATCAATTCCATGAGGTTCTTTGATTGCAAGAAGATATGATGGCTTTTTATCCTTTTTCATGTTGAGGAATGGCATGGATTCGTCTACAAAAGTCTGATCCCTTCTACATGTTGTAATGAAACAAGATGACAAATCCAAAGAATAGGTGCTTAGAGGCTCTGCCATTGCTTTCGTTTTACCTGTAAGAGAAAGTACGGAATTGAAAGTTTCGAATTTGGTTTAGATGGTTGGAGAGGGTGAGCTATTGGAGTTTTTACGTAAAGGTTCCTATTTAGAGATAAAATACCTAAAATAAGGTTTAAAGGGTATTTAAAGATTCTTTTCTTTCTCTCGTACCATATTGAATTGACACAAACATTAAGAATTATTTTAAGGAAGGAGGAGAAGGAGAAGTAGGAGGATTTCGTATAGTAGAGTTGAGAAAGTCAACTAAAAGTATCAAAGAAGGATGAAGGAATCCAAGTAAGGTTATGGTTTTGAATACATGTATTCCATATTTAAGAAAAAAAAATTATAATCATAAGTTTCGGGTTGAGAGGAGCAAATAGGACATAGATTAGAAGTTGGCTGTTTACGTGATGAAACCGATCCAAAGGGAACAAAATCTTCTGTCCAGTTTTATGGTGTCTTATTGTGTCTAGTGAATTTTAGTCATTAATTTATGCGGGTCTCGCGTAGGTCTCACATAAATTAACGTAGGGTTCGTATAAATAAATGACTGAGATTCACTGGATACAATAAGACACCATAAAACTAAACAGAGGATCTAAACTCAATTCAAAGTGCTGAGTTTATGGATGATAGCAAGCTAGAAGATGAAGCAATGACGAGAAATTTACTGTTTATTCTAGATTAGGTTGTACCACTAAATAGTACATGAGCGGGAGGGTTGAAAATATTAAGGGAAAGTGAGTCAGTGAAGCAAAGTGAGAATTTTGTCAGAGGTTGAAGTGCTAGGGGGAGAAGTGAGGAGGTTGTCAATGATATCATAGAGTTCCCTTCACTTAGCCAGGGATCATGTACATTTTATAGGCCAATGGCAAGAGCTATTACGGACGATTGCAGAAATCTTAACATGTAAAGGCAGATGCATGGATTATGGGCAATTATAGGAGATAAGGCTCTTATAAGGGGAGCAGAGGATGCCATGAATCATTTTATAAGCTATTAGAGTTTCCATCACTAAGAAAAAATAGTTGACAAGGAGTTACGAGATAAATATTCCAGTGGTCATGGTAAACTTGATATCAAAGAGTTAGCTTTTAAAGAGATTAACACTTAAGACCTCAAAGATTCTCAAAATCGCTTAGGATTTTAGAAAGCTTTCTTTATAAAATAGAAAGAGGTTATTTGCAAAGATAAGGTTGATTAGTTTGGTAGAATAGTATTTCTTGATCTGTGGAATCGCCCACCCTATTCTTGATTTCAAGAAGGTGGAATCGCCTACCCTAAACCCCCCTACACCCCGGTCTCAATAGAGTTGTGAGGGGGTAAATTATGGTCTGATCTTAGCCAGCTTTTCAGAAGGGTGGCCCAACGTCGGTGCGCACAAGGAGTCACCACATTGGATGAACTCCCACACTGCCGCTGCCGGGACTCAAACCTGAAGCCTTGATCTTAACTTACCCTTCCAATGACCAACTGAGCTACCCATGCGACATCGCCCACCCTATTCTTGTCCCAAAAGGTGGAATCAGCCACCCCAGCTGCCCCCACATCTGGGCCCGACCAGACACCTTAACCTTCCTTCCAATATTATTAGAGGGTAATTTGGGACAAGGACTAAGGTTCGATTCCCGATAACGGAAGTGCATGAGCCTCTTTGTTAGGTGGTCGATCGAGATCAAACCGTAGTTTAACCCCTCATCTTCTGATCGGGCCAAGTGTGGGGGCAGCTGGAGTAGCTGATTCCACCTTTTGGGACAAGAATAGGGTGGGCGATGGTCATAAGAAATCTCCTTTATCGGGCCATGCTTGCTTTTAAAGTGCCGTGTGGGTTCGGGCCAAATATCGGGTCGGCCCCAACCCTCTTCCCGAGTCTATCGACCGGCACGGAGCTTCGGGCGTTTGGAA